>PVJX010026150.1:0-26173 GCA_004027295.1 Dolichotis patagonum | reverse complement strand
TGTTTTGTTTTGTTTAAGTTCAACACACATGAAGGTATGGACAACTGTTTTTAGGAGAACGAGAGACACTATGACAGCCATTCTTGGCTTCCTTATTGTCTGGTCTTGAAGACCTGAAATGCCCTCCTCGTCCTGCTCAGATCAATTCCATACTATGCTGTTTCATGTGAATTCCCTGTAAGTGACAATATGGACAACTATTTGGAAGAAAACAAGAGTCAATACGATAGAGAGTGAATGTCTCCGATTGTCTAGTTTTGGAATTTATGTCCCTTACATTGCTTTCCTGTGATCCGCTTTGTTCTGTTTTGTTGTGTTTAATTTTACCCTTTTGATATAATTGCATGTATATTTGAGTGGGTAAGATGGATGACCATATTGCTGTTTTTTTTTTTTTGTCAGATCGTGGAACAGAACTGTTAACAGACTCACCATTTGAATGTCTTCTTTACATGTTTTAACTTTATAATTTGAACAACTATTTCCAAGAAGTCAGTATGTAATTTGTCAAGTAATAATCTATTAGGTTTTTTTGTTGTTGTTCTCTTCCTTTTTTCCTTTGAATTCTGTATTGTTGCTACCCTTTATTCTCTTTTGTTTTTTCTTTTTTTTTCTTTCTTCTCTTTAAATTAAAAAAAAAGTGAAAAAATGAAAAAAGGTATTTCATCCAAATAGTAACTAAAAGGAAGCAGTGGTGGCAATAATAATAGAAGAGTTTAGGAGAGATCTTTTAAAAAGTATAATATATATTTTTAAAGGTTCAAACTAGCAAGAAGAATCTGGCTATGGTGGTGCACTACCGTAACCCCAGCAATTGGAAGGCTGAGGTAGGAGGAATACTTCAAGTTTGAGGCCAGCCTGAGCTACATAGGGAGACCATATCTCAAAAAATCAAAAACAAACAAAATAGCAAGATGATACAATAATTATAAACATTCATGTATCTAAGAATGGGTAATCAAAACATATAAAGCAAAAACTGCCAGGATTCAAGTATAAGTAGTTTTACAATAATAGCTGGAAACTCCAATCTTCCCTGCCACACAAACACAACAACCAAAGAAACCTCCTAACAGATGGTAAATAGGTCCTATGATCTTAAAGTTTGTCCTCTCCTTGATAAGAGTATATAAGATTTTATGGTAATCATGAGTCCCCATCTCATAGCTTTGAAGCCTTTCAATGTTTTCATTCATCAGTTGGAATGGTTTTATTCTGTTTTGTTTAACTTTATTATGTGTGATGGTATGAACAGCTGTTTTGAAGTAAACAAAACATTATGACAGCTATTGCTGATTTAATATCATCTTTCTTAGAAGTCCTACCATGCTTCTATTCTTCTATTACCATTGGTTCTATCATGTTGTGTCTTATTGGGATTTGAATATATGTGATAGTATAAATAAAAATTTTTATTGAAAATGAGATATTATAGTACCCATTGATCATTCTCTGTTATTCGGTTCAGAATGCCCTGTAATTCTTTCACTCTTTGAATTGTTTTATACTATTTTGTTAGGTTTGATATTATTGTATTTGAAACTATGCTCAACTATAGCAGAGAAAGAGATATTGTGATAGCTACGGTTAACATCTGGTTGTCTTAATGTAAAGTACTGTGTTGCCTATGTTGTCCTGTTTGGATCTGCTCTGTTCTGCCCTCTTTTGTTTTATTCTCTTTAAAATAAAAAAAAAGTTGGTCCTCTCCAAAACTCACCTTGATATTTAATTGTCAGTGTAATGGTATTTAGAGGTAGGACTTTGAAGTAGTGATTAGGCCATGAGGGATCTGGGTGAGATTAAAGCCATTTCAATTTAGCAAGTTTACTCCCACTTTGTCTTTGTGCCTTTCCTCATTTTATCATGTGGTGATACAACAAAAAATCCTTACCCGTGTTGACTTCATGATCTTGAACTTCTCATCTTTAGAACTGTGAGAAAGTAAATTTCCATTCTTTATAAATTACTCAGTCTTGGATATTCTTTTATACCAGCATCAGCACACTAGGACAGCAAAGAAAGAGTAGACATAAATCAACTAGATCAGACTCACGCAGAACACTGTACCCCAAAATAGATTGCACATTCTTATTGAATGTATGTGGTACAGTCTCCAAGGTGGATTATATACTAGGCCACAAATTAAGTCTCAGTAGACTTTAAAAGACAGAAATCTTAGTATTTTTTCTGACCTCAAAAAGTTGAACTTAGAAATGAGTAACAGAACTAAACTTTGAAAATTCACCAAGTTATGGAAATTAAACACTATAATCTTAGTGGATAGGTTAAAATCAATGAAATTACAAGTTAGTCCATTGAAAATATCAACAAATTGATGAACTTTTAGCTACATGCACTAAACAGGCAAAAAAGAAAGTATCAAATTAATAAGATCAGAGAAGTGAGAAATTTCTTATGACTCTACAAAAAGAAAAAGGTACTTATAAGAGGGCAGTATTTATATGAAAAACTCAGCTTCAATGAAAACTGGAAATATCTACAAACAAGATCCTACCAAGACCAAAATACAAAGAAATACAAAATTCAAACAGATCCATAACTATCAAGGAAATTGAATCAGTAATCAAAAATTTTCCAGTGAAGAAAATCTGTAGCCTGATCCTTTCATTGCTGAATATATCAAACATTTAAAAAATTAATACGCACCATTTCATACTTTTCCAAAAATTGAAAAGGTCTGAATGTTTATATCACCCCCAAATTTCATGCTGTTCATGTGTTGAAATCCTGATTAATTGTCAAGCTGATAATATCAGAAGGTGAGGTATTGAATAGTGATTAGATCATGAGGCAGGAATCCTTTTGATTGAGATTAGTACCCTTCTTTTAAAAAAAAGACAAAAAGGAAGTTGTTAGTTCCTTCCACCATCTATGATAGAGTAAAAAGGTACCATCTACAAAATAGGAAATGAGTCCTCACACATTCATTGCAAGTCCTATAAAAATCCCAATGAAGTCTTTTTGAATAAACAAGAAAACCCATCCTAAAGTTCACATGGAATTTCAAAGGATATTGGATATTCAAAATAATCTTGCAAAAGAACAACAAAGCTGGAGGACACACAGTTCCTGGTCTCAAAACTCATTGCAAAGCTATAGTAATCAAAATAGTATGGTACACACATCCTCTTTCTCTTATGTGGAAGTTGAACAAAGTTGACCAGAATATAAAATAATGATTACTACAGGTTAGGAGGCAGGTTAACTACAGGTTATGAAATGGGGTGGTAAATAAAGGGAGGCTGGTTTTGATCAATGTATGTTGCATGCATTTGTTGAAATATTATACTAAATTTCATTAATGTATATAATTAATACATTAAAAATAACATAATTTTTAAGTATGGTACTAACATAAAGATAAACACAAAGAGAGAGAGCACAGAAATAAAGCTTTTTATATATGGTCAAAAGATTTTTGACACAGATGCTAAGATCATTCTATGGAGAAAAGCCCATCTTTTCAACAAATGGTGCTGGGAAACTGCATACTCACAGGAAAAAGAGTAAAGTTGTATCCTTTGCTCATACTTTATACAAAAATTAACTAAAAGAAATCAAACACCTAAATGTAAGACCTGATTTCAGTAAAACCTTTAAGAGAGAACATAGGTAAAAAGCTTCATGATGTTAGACAAGGCAAAGAGTCCTTAAGTAATAAAAGAAAAAATCAACAAAAGAAAAAGTAGATACATTAGGTTTCATGAAGAGTATAAATTTTGTGCCTCAAAAAATCAATAGACTAATAAGAAAACTTAGAAATGAGGGGAAATATTTGCAAATCATGCATCTAATAAATGAGTAGTGTTGAGAATATACAAAACAAAAGCTCAATAATAACAGCAAAAGCAAACAAAACACTGCTTCAAAAGTGGGAAAATGGGCAAAACACCTCGAGACCATGATGAAATAAATAAGACACAGAAGCTTAAACATTGCATCCTTTTTCTTAGATGAGAAACTCGAAGTATAAATTACTTAAAAAGCAAAACAAAACATACATAACAGGAAACAGAAAGATAGATCTTTTAAAAATGAGAAGGGAGGGCCGGGGATTGAGCTCAGTGGCATAAGCGCCTGCCGTGCAAGGGTGCGGTTGTGAGTTCCATCCCCGGTACCAAAAAATAAAAAAAAAAATTTTTTTTAAATGAGAAGGTAACCGAGAGATAAAAGGAGAGAGTAGGGGAGAGGGAAAGGGGGGATAGAAAGAGTTAAAATGTCTTAATATCCGTGTACCAATTCCCTGCAATGAATATAATCACTATTGTACTGAAAACATGTACTAATAAAAATGAAAATTAAAAAAGAACCTCTAAATGACCAAAAACACTTGAAAAGGCATTTCTCCAAAGAAGTTACACAAGTAGTCAGTAGTACATGAAAAGATGCTCAGCATCACTAACTGTTAGGGAGGTACAAATGAAAACAACAATGAGCTCATACTCCACACCAATTTGAATAGGTACTATTTAGAAAAAAAAAGGACAAAAGTGTTGTCAAGGAGGTGGAAAAATTGGGACCTTGGTGCAATGGTTGATGAAAAGGTAAAATGGTAGGTGGCTAAGGAAAACAATGTGGCAGTGCCTCAAAAAATTAAAAATACAATTACCATACCATGTAGCAATTCTACTTATAGGTATATACTCAAAAGAATGAAAATCTGTTTTCAAACAGAGATTCAAACACTCATGTCCATACGAGCTTTTTTCACATTTGCTGAAATTGGAAGCAACTCAAGTGTGCATTAATTGAAAAATTTTACCATAATTTAAAAAAATTGAATATAAAATGATGCACACACAAAACGCTTTGGGAAATAAATATATCATCTATCAATCTTCAACTTACATATGTTCTCTACTAACATTTTATGACTTTTCTTGCAGTCTTATTTTAGATATACTATATTTTTTTACACGAACATACTTTATATAGTCTCTTTTGCAGAGTACAGTGTTCTTTAAAAAAGCAGCTTACATGTAATTAAAAACTCCTTATGCTATATTAAACTTACTTCATAGTATTCTATATATTCTACATTATCTTTTTAAACATTTTTTTCATTACTGATTATTTTAGGTTCACTTATTAGGTGAATATTTAGTGAATGCCTAGAAAATATCATAAATTGTAATAGGCACTATTTCTGTAACAATAAAAAAGTAAAACATAATCTCTACTCTCATGCAACTTAGAGTCTATCATATTACTATTATAAAAAATAGGACTGAAATACTCAAGCATAATGCTATATTCTCATTTTATCTTATTCTTCTTATAGGACCTTAAAATTAGAATCCATAGGTCAGTTTGCATTGATATTTTTAAGATTTAAGAAATATTACTGAGGAGTGACCTCAGTAAGGGAGCAGAACAGGAAGTTTCCCTCTAATATCTCCCCAGGACAATAACTTAGTACCAACTAACAAAAGGTTTTTATGAGACTTTGGGGACCCAACTAGGAGATTATGAAGCCCTGGAAGAGTCCAGGACTAAGGACCACTTTAAGAAGGTATCCCTGTGCCTGGCTCACCAACCATGATCCCAGCTTCACACCTGTAAACACTGTTATCCCCATGGAGACTCAGCTACAACCTCATTTGTCATCGGTCTTGTTACCAGCATTACCTGCCAAGGGACCCAGAGGGAGCTAAGCCTATCCATGCCCTGGTTACAGGTCTACTGCCTGTGGCCCAGCCTGGGATCCTGACATATGCCATGACCTGGCTCTAGCATGTCTCAACCAATGTCTGTGGACAGTTCTTCCTGTCCAGGGACCCACTCCATGACCCAGTGAGAGCTACACCCATTCGTTAAAAGAAGGTGTAGTGAAAGCTTAAAAAGTTGAACTAATACAGAATAGTGGCTCGTTGAGGTTGGGAAGACTGTGGAGTGGGGAGAATAAACAAAGGGAAGTTAATATTTCCACACATGTATACAGTATACACTGGATATCACATGTTAATAAAAAATAAATAAATCTAAATAAACAATAGAAACAAAAGATGAAATGAAAAAAGATGGAGAAGATACAAATAAATGGAAAGATAGTCCATGTGCATTGACTTGAAGAATTAAAACTAATGATATATGCATACTACTCAAAGTGATCTGCGGACTCAATGTAATCTCTCTCAAAATTTCAAAATGGCATTTCCTAAAAGTAGAAAAATCCTAAATATTTGTGGAACCATTAAATATTCCAAATAGTCAAAACAATCTTGAGTAATATGACTAAAATATTCAAGCATAAGTCTATATTCTCATATTATTCTTATTATAGGACTTTAAAATTGGAATCCTTAGGTCAAAGAGGATTACTATTTTTAAGACTTTTAAATACTGATGAGTCATGACATCAGCAAAGAAACAGAATAGGAGAATCCCCACATCTCTCCATGATAATAATATTTATTCTTCAAATTTCTTGATTGTAAACTATATTACAAAGCTATAGTAATTAAAAAGTATAGTAGCACCACAAAAAGTAGACACACAAAGTAATTTCTCTTTATTAAACAGAATAGAGTCCAGAAACAAGCATATATTTACAATCAACTAAATTTGACAAGAGTAGTAAGAATATACAAAAGAATGATAATTAACAAATTGTATAGGAAAAAATGGATATCTACATGCAAAAGAATGAAACTGGAACTTTTTCTTACACCATATTCAAACAGTATAGTTTGAAGTGGAATAAAGACTAAAATGTAAGACTTGAAACTATAAAATTCCCAAAAGAAAATATAGAGAGTAAATTCCCTGACATTTGTCTGGGCAACTTTTTTCTTTAGATATGACCTCCCAAAAACAGGCAAGCTTCTGCACAGCAAAGGAAACAGTTAACAAAATAAGAAGGCAACCTATTGAATTGGAGAGAAATGTTTGCATATCACATTTCCAATCAGTAGTTAATATCCAAAAGACCAAATAATTTATTTTAAAAATGAAAAATGACCTGAATGATGTTTTTTCCAAAGACATGGGAATGGCCAACAGGTATATGACAAGGTACTCACATCATTAATTATCAGGGAAATACAAATTAAAATCACAATAAGCTATTACTTCATGCCTAATACTAGAGTTATTATAAAAAGTCAAGAGGATAAATGTTGGCAAGAGCATGAAGGAAAATGGAGCATTTTCACACTGTTAGGAATAAAGTAAACCAATACAGGTACTAAGGAAAATGCTGTGGAAGTTCCTCAAAGAATTAAAAAGCAGCTACATATGGTCTAGCAAACCTACTTCTGGGTATATATGAGAGGGTATATATCCAAAGGAAATCAAATCAGTATCTCAAAGAGGTTTCTGTACTTCGATATTCCTAGCAACAAGATTCATAATAGCCAAGATCTTGAAACAACTCAAGTGACTATCAATGGATGAATGATTAAAGAATATATAATAAATGAATATTATTCAATCATAAAAAGAAAAAAGCCCTGCCATTTTTTTACAATATGGATAAACCTAAAAGACATTCGAGACAGACTTAGAAAAATAATTCTGCATGACCTACCAATAAGTGAAACTTAAGAAGATCTCACTTGCTGAAACAGAAAATAAAATGGTAATTGACAGGAGTAGAGAGGGGAGGAAAGGCTGGGAGTAGAATGAGAGATTATAGGACAAAGGGTACAAACTTTCAGTAGTAAGATAAATATGTTCTGGAATCTACTGTACAGAATAGTTACTAGGGTTAATATTTATTGTATACTTAACACTTGCTGACAGGAGACCTTAAATACTCTCATCACACACACACAGGAAGGCAAAGGGTATGTTAATTAACTTGATTGACAAGTTTTCTCTCTCTCTTTCTCTCTCCCTGTCCCTCCCTCCTGCTGTAGGTTTTTATCAAATCATCATGCTCAGTACATCATAAATATTATACAATTTCTATTTGTCAATTATACCTCAATAAAGCTTGACAAAAAAAGAAAGAAATATTGCCAACTGGGTCCTCAGAAAATTCATGCAAATTTGTATCCCTGTTGGCAGTGTGTTACAGTATCCCCCTCACCATTACTTTATCGGTTGGTGCTGCATTTTTAACAAACCTTCAAGCTACTTCAAAATCTTTTGGGAAATGGACAAGAATATTTCCATATTAATACAAATCAACTCTCCTATCTCTCATTTTCAAATTTCTATTTATTCTTTACAACAAACTCCTGTTCATGGCCTAAAGCTGATAATGCAGCTACAAAGTTTTGATGACTTACAAATTGCATACAGTAATTGATGTGTTCCCAAACACCTATTTATGTAAAAATGCGTTTTCTCAATAAAAATACTTCCCCTTTGGTGATACCACTTACATTTGATACCTCTAGCATGTTAAATAATTAAATATAATTTTCAAAATGCACTGGTAGTTAGGATTGAAATATGTGGAGATACTTTTTCTCTAAGACTGAATTTTTAAGACAATTGCTACTATCCAAGTAAGTCGGGAGCATAAACTATCCTACTGGTTCAGATACAAAGATTTATAAAGCAACTTAAAACAATTTTGGTCTTCAGCAACATAGTGGTTTCTCTAATATATTGATTTGGCTTTTATATATTTTGATACTTCAGCTTAAATGTGTGGTCCTAACAGATTTCCAGAACTCTTTATCAAAATAATAACCAATATGTGAAAAGTAGGAACAAAAACTATTAGGGGTCTTTCAAATCATATTTAAATCAAATAAATTTATAGGCAAAAGAAACAAATACAGGATAACATGACTCATGCTATTTCAACACTTTAAGAATCAGAATATCATATTCTGCTGAAAGGTTATAGAATCACAGGTCCAAGTGGCAACAAACCTCTAACCCAATCCTCTCATTTTACAAATAAAATGGATCAAAAAGAGATGATGTAACCTATCTGGAATCCAACAGTAATGCACAGAAGAGACAAAAAGGGCTTTTGCTTCAAAGTTAGATTTAGTCACCGTACATCATTTTTGATTTTCAGCAAAATCCTAAAATAATATTTTACCTGTAAAAGCAAATAGCAAATAATAATAACTACCCTTTACTTTAGTAAACTTTTTCAATGGTCCAGGCTTCTTGTGTACATTTTCTCATTTAATCCTCAAAGTTTCTTTGTGGCATATAACAACAGGAAAATGAACTAATGACCAGTGATTAAATGACCTAAGTTGACAGAGGCAGGAAGTAGTATGTACAAGGACTGGGACCTAAATTATGCTGCTTCCAATGTGACCCAAAGACAAACTGATTAGAAGTGAGGAATTCCATGCTCCACCTTAGACTTATTGATCATCTTTTGCCCTTTAAAAAGATCCCCCAGTGATTCATACACACATTGCAGTAAGACCACAATGGAGAAAACACATGCCGTGTTCTTAACTTTTCATTAACTGACTCAAACCTCTGTAAAAGTCAAGGATACTATTAGAAATAATCATGCGGTACCACACAACCAAGAATTAAACACAACCCACTGCCTTAAGAACTTTTAAAGATTTGTGTTCAAACCTAAGAGGAAAATTGCTGGTGCTCTATCTACATCACAAATCTGCAGAACAGATAGGGCTTGGTACCCTCAAAGGATGTATTTCCATGAACTTCAACAAAACACAACTTTAATCCACAAAATCACAGAGAATCTGATATTGTCATTAATGAAAATCTTACAAATGTATGAAAACCAAGAAAACAGTGAGCTTATGAAAGAATCTCCCATTCTCAATTCTCTACATTGGTTTTCTCCCTCCAGATTAGGGGGTGGGGGAGGGAAAGTACTCACATTTGAAAAAGAATTTAAAAGGCATTATGTGACTTCTGAGAAAAAAGTTACAAATATAATATTCTGAGTTGGTGTTCTCAGTAAGTAATAAAGACTAAAAAATGTATTTTTAATTGAAAGCAAGCCCATAGTCCATAAGAACACAATGCAGTCAGTCTTCATGTCTTAATTCCTGCAGAACGCAATCTGACCTTTTTAAATCCATAAACAACACATAGAACCTATCAAGTACAGCATAAATGATAAGCAAAAAAATTATTTACTAGAACATACAGTAAAAAGGCCACTGAGAGAACAAAAAACCACTAAGCTGTGCAATTAATATTACAAAGTTACATTAGCACACAAATAATTTCTGTGGCAGGTCACATGCATATTTTATCAGAGTATAAGAAATAATTTTTCAATCTGACCCTGATCCTTCTATGTACTTTGAAGTCTGCAAATCAGCAGTATAGCCTATAAGTTTAAAGAAATTTAGAAAGAATTGTGAAGTTAAAAGCTACTTTTGATGCTTGTTCTTTTTCTCCCATCACAAGGGCATTTGATACAACCTAAGAAAAGTAGAAAATGTTAATGCCCTGGAAATTTCCATAGCAGGCATATTCATTTAACCCTTTATGACCACTGCCTGCCATAGGTCTGAGGTTAATGCAGTTCTCAGTGCTCTGGTAAATTCCCAACCACTGTCACCTTCCACTTCTTTTTAATAACTCTCATTACTGTCACTGAGCCTCTTTCTCACACACTGTCACAGTCAGCCCCTAACACCCCTGCTGCCTGGTTTCCTCTCACTTTACAGTGCTCCAGCCTGAATCTTGAGCAGCACAGCTCGGATCACAATACTCAAAGCTCAAAAACCTCCTTGGGCTCCCCCTTCTCACAAAACAAAACAAAACAAAACAAAACAAAAATCACATTCTGACTCTCAGGGCCTTTTATAATATGGTCCCCAACTGTCTTTCTAATTTACCCACCATTCCCCCACATTGACCTTTATCTCAGGCCAAACCGAACCCATTGCCATTTGTCTCTGTATAGCTTTTCCCAATCTTGACTTTGTAGCAAGATTGATATTGAGCATAGAGTCAGGAGCTGGACCACTGGGGTTTTAATCACAGATTGAGCCATTTCTAGCTGTGTGACTTCGGCCAAGTCATTTACCCTCTCTGTACTTCAATTTCCTTACATGTAAAATGACAACAGTATCCACCTTGTAGTAATGTTATAAAGAACACAAGTTAATCAAAATAAATATGACAGGTAATTAGAATAGTATTTGGAGTAAATATTATAAAAGTTTAGTTATTGTTATTCTTATGATTATTTCCCTCCTAAACTCACTATCTCCTCTCTCTCTCTCTCTCTCTCTCTCTCTCAAGTCAAGGCTATTCTCATCCTATTTTCAAATCCACCTTTGAAATCCAGCTCAAAATGAGACTTTCCCCATGAATTCATCTTAACTCCTTTTATGAAATGCATCACATTTGAGCAGGCAATGAAAATTTTTGTTGAAGAAGGTAACAGCATTGCCCATTCTGCATGCAAATGCCTGATACAGGGTTCTGTCCTGCACTGAACTTGAAGCTTGGAGGGCTTTGAGCTCAGCCTCAACAGTCTCCTTAGCACTGGCCTGATGCCTGGTCCCTAGCATCCATGAACAACTATCTACCACATGAATTTTATAAAAGGAAAGCCACACTCCTCCAGAATTGTATTTGCACTTATCTATGTCCACTTGCCCTTATCACTATATTATTTATTCAGAGAGAATTTATTAACACTTAATTTTCTTATAAAACCAAATAATCATAGAATATATTTGTAAAATGTAGATGGAAAAAGATATTTTCTATGTCTACTTAGTGATGTTCCTTATCTGTCAGCCTTAAAAAACAATATGCTGTGTTAAAACAAAAAATAAGAATAAATGTACCTCACTAGCAAAGAATTCTGTTCACCAGTGAGTGATAACACCAAAATGACAAGTTAAAACTCTTGGATTTTTTAGTCTTTATGTTTTGTGACTGCATCAAATAGTTTAATTTAGAGCACTGTTGCCAATTATCCCACATTGCCAAATGTTAAGAAAAGGGTGATGCAGATCCCAATCCTTTCATATACTGCCAAAATGGAAAGAAAGAACTATGTACATATAAAACTAAATTATCCCTTTCAAAGGAAGGATGATAATGCTAATCATTAGGTTATAGATGAAAGAGAAAAATCTGAAGCAATCTAAAGAGATCCTCTAAGGCCATTCAGAAAAGAAACACTCCTTCCTTTGACATTACTGTCATATTTTACTTCAAAATTTATACCATAGGTCATACAAGGAGTGACCATAAAGTACAGTGAATGTTTAAAACATTTATTACAATAAAAGATGTATTGCCATTAATTCCCCTCAAAATATACTCCCTCATTTTGAATACACTTAACCCATCATATTTGTCACTTTCTGAAGCAGTTCTGGAAGTCTTCTTTCATGAATGTCTTCAATTGCACTGTCCTGGCTACCTCAATGTACTAAATTGGTTGAAAATGTTCACCCATCATTGTCATTTTTATTTTGTGGGAAGAGCAAGAAGTTGCAAGGAACAAGGTCCACTGAATAAGTTAGATGAGGACAGCATGTGGTTTTTATTTGACAGAAATTACCATATCAGTTGGAAGAAGAAAATGGTGGAATGGTGATTGGCAGCAAAATTCAGCCTCTCTAAGATCCAGAATCCACATGCTGGAAAATATCAATTTGGCAAAGGGAAAAAAACAAGTAGATCACCAGGAATCAGGAAGGAACTGATAGGAAAATTAGAAACTATAGTAAAGTTGTAGAGATGGTCCACAATACAGAGAAAAGCATAAAAGTCTTGACTGTCTCCCCAGATCATGGCATGATTGAGGAGCAAGGATCCTGTTTCACTTGTCTCTCCTCCTTCTCATCTCCCATCGTTTAATTTTTTCAAATGTTTTTTCTTGCATTCTTCCATTCCCAACCCCCAATATCTTTAATAATATAACTATTAATCTTTATAAGTCTTTAGTTAACTCCATGTTACTACTGTTGAATTCTTTTCTATCATTAATGGAGGTATAGTTATCATATTTAGATGATATTTGCTGTATGCCAATATTTGGTTTGTCTTAGTGTTGTATACTATAATTATAGATTTCTTTTCTAGTGTTAAGAGTGGTACATTATTGGTTCTAAGGATATGGAAATACCCATTTTGGACAATATCACTATTCCTGATTTACTTGATATTGCCAGCATCAATCTGCTGTTACTATAAACAGGTTTTCCCCAAATGCCAGTACCAGGATTACCATGGTGACATTAACAATACTGAGGTCCATTCCCAAAGAACACAGTGCTGGACCAATAACATTGCATCTTCCCCTCCTAAATTAACAGAGATTGTCAGATTTGGGGACAGAGGCAAAGAACTATATTAGCCATGCCTTGAGTGAACAACAGACTAACTGAATAGATCACTATACTCGCAACAAAGTCTTTCCAATATAAGTAACCACAAACCTAGACACAAAACAAAACAAACAAAAAAGAACAATTAGAAATGAGAAGAAAAGGCAACAAAATTCCCACCAACACTCCCAGCTCCCCCAAAGCCAGTTTATGGAGCACTGAGGACAAGAAAGCAAAAGTCACATCATTCAAAAAGATAGCAGAGAAGACTAAAAACAGATCAGTAAGGTATTCAGTGGACTCAGAAAAGTTATAACTAAACAGATAATAGATATACTGAACCAATCAAAAAGCTTACAGAAGACACTAATAAAAGCTAGCTCAGTTTAAAAAAACATACAAAACATGAATGACTAGTTTAGCAAAGAATTGAAGTCCATAAAAAGGTTTCAAACAGAAATCCAAGAGATTCAAAATTGTAGTGAAAGTATGGACAGAAAAAAAATGAATGTGAGAATAGAAGATTAGAATTAGAAGATAGGGATACTTCCAAAGACCAGTTACTCAGCAATACCTTAAAAATAAGAAAACATGAAAAATAGATCCAACAGCTGTGAGATGACCCAAAGCAGATTACAATTAATTGGAATAAGTGAAAGACCATAAAACAGCACAAAGGGATATAAAAATGTTTCCAAATATAGGTAAAGAAATTAACATGCAGATATTTAAGATATATAAAAATTGAAAATAGGCACAATCAAAAGTAAAGCTCTCCATATCATGTCATAGTCAATATCCTAGAAGTTCAACACAGGGACAGATTCTTAAAAGCAGTTAGAGAAAAGTAATGAATGACTTATAAAGGTAAACCCATTAGAATTACAGAAGACTTCTCAACACAGAGCTTCCAGCCAAGATTTACAAATCCTACAAAGCTTCTTTCAAAGCTGATGCTCCATTTGACCTAATTATTTTCTTGTTTGGTATCTTCCCAAAAGAATTAAAAGCATCATACCACACCAATATATGCACACCCATAGCAGCACCATTTGTAATAACTAAATGGAAACAGCCCTTATTGCCATCAGCTTATGAATGGATAAAAATATTGTTGTCTTTTTCTTTCATTTTTTATTTTATATAATGTGTATTTTGATGTTATGGGGTGGAACACCTTGTTGTTCTTCTCAGCAACACATGGGACTTTATCCAAAATAGAATATATGCTAGCCAAAAAAGCATACTTAAGTAAATGCAAAAGAATCAAAATTACCTCACATATATTATCAGATCATAATGCAATGAAATTAGAAATCAATGGCAAAATAAACCACAGTTTATGCAAACACACAAATTAAAAACTACCCTCTTGAATAATCAATGAGACACAGAAGAAATCAAGGAAGAAAGTACAGTTCCTAGAATCAAATGAAATGCTAGCACAATATACCAGACTTGTGGGACACAATGAAAGCAATCGTAAGGAAAGTTTTAGCTGTGAATGCCCATATAAGAAAAACATAGTGACTCCAAATAACTAACCTAATAATGCATCTCCACATCCTAGAAAAACAAGAATGATCCAAATCCAAAGCTAGTACAAGGAAAGAAATTAAAGATCTGGGCAGAAATTAATGAAATTGAGAGTTAAAAAAATACAAACAATCAATGAATCTAAGGGCAAGTTCTTTGAAAGGATAAACAAAATAGAAAAACTTCTAGTCAATTTTAACAGAAAAAGAAAGAAATACAAAAATCAACCCAATTAGAAGTGAAAAAGGTAAAATCACATAAATTTTTCCAAAATGCAGATTATTAGTAATCATTTTGGGAACATGTAGTCTACTATATCATGGAGAATATAGAGGAAATTAATAGATTCCTAGACACATATGAATTGTCAAAGCTGAACCAGTAAGATATAAAAACCCTGAATAATCCAACATCAGATGATGAGATAAAAAATATATAAACTACCAACTAAAAAGGTCCAAGCATTGGGCCGGGGATTTAGCTCAGTGGCTTAAGCGCCTGCCTGGCAAGTGAGAAGTCATGAGTTCGATCCCCGGTACCAAAAAAAAAAAAAAAAGTCCAAGTATTGATGGATTTGATGGTGAATTCTATAAGAACTTTAGGCAAGATCTAATGCTAATACTCTTTAATGAAAGAGAAAGGGAAGGAATACTCCCAAAGTTATTCTTAGAAGTGACAACTGCCTCGATTCCAGCACCAGAAAAGCCCAACCAAAAAAGAGAACCACAAGCCAATTTCTTTAATGAACACAGATGCAAAAATCCTCAATAACACACTGA
Organism: Dolichotis patagonum; assembly: GCA_004027295.1. NCBI lineage: Eukaryota > Metazoa > Chordata > Mammalia > Rodentia > Caviidae > Dolichotis > Dolichotis patagonum. The sequence continues at coordinate 10,629 of PVJX010026150.1, read as the reverse complement.
CAAACAAAATGAAGCAAGTCATCAAAAAGATCATGTATCGTGACTAAGTAAGCTTCATTCCAGGAATTCAAGGATAGTTGAACATACACAAATCAGTAAATGTAATACATCACATAAACAGAAGCAAGAACAAAAGTCACGTGATCATCTCAATTAAGCCACTAACAAAATCTAACATCCATTCATGATCTTTAAAAAATCCTGAAAAAATATAATAGGACTTTATCTCAATCTGACAAAAGCTATTCATGACAAAACAATGGCCAACATCATATTAAGTGGGACAAGAGTGAAGGCTTTCCATATAATTCTGGAGGAAGTCAAAGACATCGATTTAACCACTTGTGTTCAACACAGTCCTTCAAACATAGAGCAATTAGACAACAGAAAGAAAAAAAGGGGATATGCATATGAAAGGAAGAAGTCAAATACCATTATTTGTTGATGAAATGATCCTCCACATTGAAAAACCCCAAAATTTTCACCAAAAGACTCAGAATTACTAGCCAAATTCAGAAGCATAGCATGTAACATCAATACACAAAACTCCCTTTCACCAATAAAAAACTCACCAAGAAAGAAATTAGGAAAGAAATACTTTCACAATAGCATCAAAAAATTAAATGTTTAGGAATTACCCTAACCAATGAAGTATAAGACCTCTACAATAAAAACTACAGCACTGTGAAGGGAAGCAAAAGACATCCATAAATGAAAAGATATCCCATTCCTGAGTAGGCAGAACCAATATAGTCAAAATTGTCACAGTCCCAAAGCTGATACACAGATTTAATGCACCACTAACCAAAGTACCAAAACCATTCCTCACAGAACTGGAGAAAGCATACTAAAATTTATATGGAACCAGGAGACAGAGACTAGCAAGAGAAATCTTGGGCAACAAGAGCAATGCAGGATGCATCACAATACCAGAATTCAAGCTATGCTACAATGCTACAATGGTTAAAAACAGACATGTGGATCAATGCAACAGAACAGAGGATGCAAAAACAAGTCCAGGCATGTTCAGCTACTTAATATTTGACAAAAAGGCCAAAAACTGATGCTGGTGGAAAGAAAGTCACTCCACTAAATAGTGCTGAGAAAACTGGCTATTCACATGTTGAAGATTGAATGTAGACCCACGTATCTCACCATGTACTAAACTAAAATAAAAATGGATCAAAGATCTAAATATGAAAACAAAAACAGCCTTATGGAAGATAAAATAAATAAAACTCTTGAAGACATAGGCAAAGGCAAGGACTTTCTGAACAGAACCCAATTGCACAAGAAATAATGCCAAAAAAAAAAAATAGGATCTTATCAAATAAAAAGCTTCTACACAACAAAGAAAACAATCAACAGAGTGAAGAGGCAACCTGTAGACTGGGGAAAAAATTGACAGCTATTCCTTGGACAGAAGACTAATACCTAGAATATATAAAGAACTCAAAATAAAAGATTCAATCAAAATAAAAGATTCAATCCCAAAATAAAAGATTCAATCAAAAAATAGGCATCTTAAATGAACAGACACTTCTCCAAAGAAGAAACACCTAAGACTGATAAATACATGCAAGTTTAAGGCCAGCCTGGGGCTACATAATGAGTTTAAGGCCAGCCTGAGTTACATAGTGAAACCCTGTCTTAAAAAACAGAAACCCAGTTATTCCCCTTGTAGGTATCTTCCTAAAAATTAAAGATATTGTATCACACTGATATATGCATACCCATGTTTATAGCAACATAATTCACAATAGGTAAATCTTGGAAGCAACCTATTGTCCATCAACAGATGAATGGACCAAAAAAATGAGGTATTCATATACAATGGAGTACTACTCTGACATAAAGAAGGATAAGCTTGAGTCATTTGTAGGAAAATGGATACACCTTGAAACCATAATGTCAAATTAAATAAATCAGACACACGAGCTTAAATATTGGATGGTTTCTCTTATATGAGAAACCCAAAATACAAATAAAGAGCAAAATAAAAGTTAACAGGAAGTAGCGAGATAGATCTTTTGCATATGGCAAAGGGTCCAAGAAATGGAGATGGAAGAGAGAGGATGGGAGGTAGAAAAATAAAGAAGTAAGCTATGTTATGAACATAAAATACCAAGTTCCCAAAAGAATTGAGAGCATTTTGTACTGTAAACATGTACTAATAAATAAATAAAAATTAAGTTATAAAAAGAAATTCCCATACCAAAAGCAATGTGTGACAATGAGCATTGTCATGATGGAGAATAAAGACATTTTCTACACCCACCATTTCTTAAATGTTCTAACAAGCCCTTATAATCTTCAGAGTTCATCACAGTGTTTTTAGGGACAAACCTAGCCTGTGCAACCCATCAAGATCAAAAAAGACAAGCAACATCTCCGAGTCACTAGGTCCTGATTTACCTGCTTTGTTTTCCACATAAGGAAAACTCTGTAATTTCCACTGAGAATTCTGAAAACTTGTAACTCTGTAATAATTATCATGATTACATTTCCCAAAAAGCTGAAATCTGAAGCAGTATGCTAGCACAACTCCAAGGAAACTGACAACTTTTTTTTCAACAGTCAAAGCACATGGAACAAATTTCACACTTGTTTGCATCATGTTTAAATTCGTTGTAAAATGCTTTGAATGGAGCCATAAGAGACGTTCAATCCCTCAGAAATTTCCCTAATAGTCAATGGCCTGTTTGACTGAATCATTTTAACATTCCCTTACTTTCATTCGCTTACTCATTCAATATTCTTTTGTATTTTTGATGTTCAAGGATGCCCCAATCTCTCCTATCTTCAATCAATTCACAACCATTACAGCATTGCTGGAACAACTTGTACACTGTCTTCATAGTTACTGGAGTATGATCATCAACTAATTTTAACATTTCCTGTGCTTCTTTAAGCATCTTCTTGCAGCTTGAAACAAAATTTCATGTTAATGCACTGTGTGTGATCCATGATTTACAGCACACATACCTGTCTCGACCATAGCTCACAACCAACTGCATAGAACAAACTGAAACTTTTCATATACTATAACCAAGGATCAATTTTCTGTTTTTTTATGTGGAAGATCCCTGCCTTTTCCATTGGATGACATTTGCAGCAATGTTCACCATATATTTTGATTACCTCATATATATTGTACTGGCCTGCACAAAATTCCCTCATAGACCCAATAAAACAAAAGCAACTCAAATTTTCCTGCTGCTATAATAATTGGTACTTCAAAGCCCACCCCCCAGTAAGCAGCCATGGTTTGGGCAAGTGGCAGCTGCTCCAGGGGGAAAACCACCTAGCATCTCCCGAGATCCATGCCATTTTGGAACTTTGGGTGCTGGGAAACAAAGCAGCCACCTCCCTGGTAAGCAGCCATGAGCCTACCAGTGCACGGGATGAGAATTAAACATCCCATCTGCCTCCCCCCTCCCCATTAGCAAATAGGAGCCAGAGGTCTGAGCCTCTCTTGGGAGGCTGACCATATGCAATATCACAAATGGGGGGATTTTCTTCTACCATCTCTTTGAAGGCAAATATTGTTATCACTGTTTTGCTTTGTTCTGATTAATTGTATGGGTCTATTCAATATTCTGTTTTGATAAGTTCTATAATGTACTGTATTTGGTTTGTTTTGCTATACCTGATTGAAAGAACAACTACTGTGAAGATAATGAGATATACTATGGCACCTATTACTGTTATCCCACTAACCTGTTGTGACGTTCTGTACCAATTTCACTGCACTGTCTCAATTGGCTATGTTCTGTCTTGTTGTGTTGTATTTCATCACCTTCAAAATATAATAAAAAAATTTTTTAAAAAGATTGAATCCTTCTGAGGATGAATGATACCATTGAAGTGAAATTATAAACCTGAAGCTGTGTGATAGAGCCTATGATGACATTTAAATGTATATTACAGAAATACTTGTTGTGGCTCATCCTAACCCTAACCCTAATGCTAACTACTCAGCTGGGTTTCTGCCAGTTGAAAATTTCCATTTTATCCCCTTGTGTGGGAATACATGTCAAACAGTATGACCAGAGTGGACCTCATCAGTTCAATAATAATTTTAAAAATCCAAGGAAACAAAGATACAAAACAACCACAATAGTGTTCACATTTCCAAACAGGATTGCACTGCTCTCCTGATAGAGCTGCTCAGGAGAAACAGGTGAATACAGCACTCAAAACTAGAAACAAATGGGTAAGGCTTATGTTCTACAGGGGACAATATGAAGATTTGAAAGAATGACAATAGAGATGATATTTGAGTTTGAAGATGAAAATTACTTGATCAATCTAAAAGTAACTGACAATAAAATGAATTGAAAATGCACAAAAACAAACTCAGTATTGCAAATATCACCACTAAGTATTAGACTTTTTAAAATCTGCTGAACACACATTCCTTGATCTGTATTTCAGATATAACAGAAAGCCAAATTTATAAAAGAACACTAAATATCACATGTACCTTACTGAGTGCAGGACACTGTGCATCACTGGTTGTTCACTCATGGTGTCCTGTTTCTGAGACGAGACTCACTGCTGTATCCCCCAACATGACAAAGTAAGGCTTTGCATTGTGCCATGTACCACTAATAGAAGCTGTGAGTAAATTTAAAAATTAAATATAAACTTAAACTGCAAAAAAGAATAATAATAATAATAATTGGCACTCAGTCTTTCTATCCAGTTAGTACAGCTTCCCATGAAAGGCATTAAACCTACTTACAGTCGTCAAAAATCCTTTAGAACACATGGGTTTTGGTGGAAGCAATCTGCCAATAATATTGAGCAAGATAAACAAAGAAAAAAGCCTAAGCAAGGCTGGCCCTCATCAAAACTCTGAACACATAGTCAATGTGGTAAGGCATCAGTTCAAAAGATCATCTCCTTAGTAGCAGAAAACCTAAGTTAAAAGTGAATGTTCCAAAGAAGCTAATTTCATGTTTGCATCTAATCTCCATACTAAAGAAACATCAGACAAGTGGTATTTAGAGAAACTCTAAAGCTAAATCCAAATTCTGGGACTCAAACCATGTTAGCCTTTTGGGAGAATAGCCATTTACAAGAATGAGCTATAAATACAGAAATGTTTTTACAAAATACATTAGATTTCTCTATACTTTGTACTCCAGAAGAAGAAAATCAGAGTACTCTGTTTTTCTGATGCATTGTACTAGCCACATCATTGGTTATTGTAGATTATTCTGCTCGATCTATCTTTCTTTCAGGCTACCTGGTTTGCATTTTCCCAAGAAGTGGTTCTAAATCCGTACCAGATTAAAAAAAAAATAGTAAACTAAGGCTTTAAAGTAATTCATCATGTACTACTCCAAAATTATTTGGTTTAAATTGCTTTTAAACCAGGAGTTACCTTTCCACAGGGAAAAAATGTTTCAATATTCCATGGATGTACTGTCACACACTATAATCCCAGCACTCGAAAGGTTGAGGCAGGAGCATCACCACCAGTCCTCAAGGCCAGCCTAGACTACACAGTGAGTTCAAAGCCAACCTGGACTACATAGTGAGACTTTGTCTCAAGAAAAGAAAGAAAAAGGGAAAGAAGAAAGAAAGAAAGAAAGAAAGAAAGAAAGAAAGAAAGAAAGAAAGAAAGAAAGATGTAATCTTAATTATATTTCCAGGAATAACCTCTACAAGTGGTGGTGAAACTATGGCATGCATATTTACTGTTTTTCTTTTAAGAAAAAGATGTTAATGTATGAGTTATTTTTCTAAACCAAAACCTCAATATCAAGTTTAATTGTAGTATTGGTTCTTTGTGATAAATAAATAGGTTTTAGGTTGCAGTTTGGGTGCTTGTCTCTAATAGGGTCATCATCACTGACCTAGACAGTTTGCAGTATTCCTTGGAGTTCTGACCAGGCTCAAATATAAACAACTTGGTTTATGACTGGAATTTTAAGTTCAACTTACAATCAAAGTTTTGAGTTACAAGTCATTTTCGCTTCCAGAAAAGTGTGTTATTGTCAGTCTGAACCCAGATGCACATGTTTTTGGATGTGATTGCAGTCAGTGCTTTATATAATCGCTACAATTACTGGTATCAAAAAGACCCCCAAAAAGCCAGAAAAGAAGGCCCTTCCACCAGGAACATCGGGTAAGCACACTGCAGATCTGAGCTGCCTGGGACTGCTGCCGCTGGGCCTGCCCTTCCACTGGGAACATAGTGGAAGTCTGCCACAGGCCTGAGCTATCCTGGACTGCCACTGCTGGGCCTGCCTTCCACCAGGAACATCACGGAAGCCCACGGCAGGCCTCAGCTTCATCGACTGCCGTGACTGGACCCGCCCCTTGGGGAATCCACTCATCTCACAGACCTATTACTACAGTTGATCTTTGGATCCAACCCCTTCTTCAAGAACCTTGGACTACAGTGGACTACTGTGCTGGCTGGATGAGAGACTGAGTAACCCCTCACCCAAACAGAAGACCTTGGCAAGCTCCACTTAGTGTGGTAAGTTTGCCCCTAAAATAGAGGTCGGCAGTGAGTATATAGGAGCAGAAGTAAAAGTCCCTCTAACTGTAAAATCTTGGCAAACCTGGCAAAAGAGTGGGTAATCCCCTCCCCCACACAGAAAACATCAGACAGGTTGAGGAGTATGCCAATAACGCTGCCCCAAACTTACAGAAAATTAAAAGAGCTTATTAGACCCTCAGTGTCACAGTAGGGCCTCAGCTGACACAAACACTATACACAGGGAGATCTGGTGACCTGCAACAACCTGAAGATATAACAATAGCAGGAACTAAGAGTTGCCCTACATCAATACTTCCAGGCTAGTTAGTCCAGAGAGAGTATAGCACTCACTCAACAGGCCCTGTAGGAGGAATTCAGCAGACTGGATCTCTTCTTTGTGGTACCCAGCAATTTGACAAACATCAACCACACAGTAGGACCCTGAAACACACACTGCAGAAAGTTGTGACTGTTGGAAGAGAAAGACCATAAATTCACCCAAAAGGTGAAAATGACTAAACAAAAAGGCAAAATGTAATCTCAAATATCTAGTCCATCAGGAGCAAGTACAGGGGACAATGAAATAGAGGACTTTAAAAGTCATACACCAGAAATCTCTGAAAAGATAGCAAATGAAGTAAAGAAACAAATCCATGAGGCTATACAGGAACTCAAATTAGAAATAATATCTTATGTAAAGACAAAAATAACAACCTTAGTAAATGAGTTGCTCAACATAGCTAGAGAAGAAATAGATTTTAAAAAAATACAGGAGCATGGGAAATTGATTGAAACTTTGAATGAACAATGTAAAAAACAAGCAGAATCCATGGAATAAATCCAAAGAGATATCCAAGGACCAAAAAATTCTACTGAAAGCTGGCAAAACCATTTAAATGAAACTGAGGATAGAATTTCGGATCTTGAGGACAGGATCACAGATAGCAATCATGAAAGGGTAGAACTTATAAAGACAACAAAGCAGCATGAAATGACAATCCAGCAGCTTCAAGATGATGCCAGGAGAAACAATGTTAGATTAATAGGCATCAGTGAGGAGGCAGGAGACAATGCAAAGGACAGAACTAAGCTGTTCACAGAAGTAATTGGCAGAAAGTTTCCCAAACATGGGGGAAAAATCTGATATACAAATAAGTGAGGCATATAGAATGCCACACAGTTATAAACAACATATATCTACACCCACACATATAATAATTAAGATCTCAGACATACAGCATACAAACAGAATACTAAAAGCTGTTAGAGAAAAGACACAACTTATCTATCAAGGAAAGCCTATTAGAATCATGGCAGACTTCTCAGCATAAACCTCCAGGTTAAGATGAGCTTGGAGTGAAGCATTTCAAGCCCTAAAAGAAAACAACTTTCAACCCAAAACTGATGTACCCAGAAAAACTGTCTTTCCAATTTAATGGAGAAACAAGATACTTCCATCACAAAGAACAACTGAAGAAATTCATGTCCACCAAACCAACCTTAGAAAGAGTGCTGAAAGACATCCTAGATAGAGATAAAAATGACCACAATCTCCAGAACAACAACAGAAAGAAATCACCAGGCTGGGCAAGAAAGTAAAGAAGGGAGAAAGGCAGGAAACTAACAGTAACACAACATGGCAAAGTCAAGCCAGTACCTATCAGTGATATCCATAAATGTAAATGGGATCAATTCACATATCAAAAGAAACAGGTTGACAGAATGAATCAAGAAACAGGATCCCACAATATGCTGTATACAAGAAACACACCTGACTCAAAAAGAAACTCATGATTAAAAGTCAAAGGATGGAAAACAGTATTCCATGCAACAGGAACCCAGAAAAAAGCAGGAGTAGCTATCTGTTTCTAGACAAAGTGAACTTCAAACCTAAAAGAATTAAAAGAGATATAGAAGGCCACTACATACTTATTAGTGGAAAACTACAAGAGGAAGAACTAACAATTATAAATATATATGCACCAAACACAGGAACACCCAACTATATAAGACAAATACTAATGGACATGAAAAACCAAATACACAAGAACACAATTGTAATAGGAGACCTTAACACTCCACTGTCACAAAGACATAGGTCAAATAGACAAAAAGTCAGCAAAAAATAACAGAACTGAATCATACCTGTGAGAGAATGGACTTAGTGGATGTTTAAAGAGTGTTCCACCCAGCCACATCAGAATATACATTCTGCTCAGCTGCACATCGGTCATTCTCCAAAATAGACCACATATTAACCCATAAAGTATTCTTAACTAAATGCAAAGGGAGCAAAATTATCCCATGCATCTGATCATAGCGCACTAAAATTGGAAATTAATGGCTAAAAAACCTGCAAAACTTGCATAAATACATGGAAATTAAACAACAACATTCTGAATAACCAGTGGGTTACAGATGAAATAAAAGAGGAAATAAAATAATACTTAGAATACAATGAAAATGCAGATACAACATACTGTAACCTATGGGATGCAATGAAAGCAGTTCTAAGAGGGAAATATATAGCAATAAATAGTCACATCAAAAAAATGGAACAGAGAAAGCAGCATCTCGGCCTGTCTCTTTGGGACCCGAAACTCTCGGAACCGTACAGTGGCCTGGGCTGTTTGGATCGAAAGTCTGAGCAGAACTGCATCTCAGCGCGACTCTTTGGGGCTGGTAGGCCCGCCCTTCATCCGCAGGGAACTGCCTGGAGATCGGCATCTAGGCCGGGTCTGTTTGGGCCCATAGCCCCGCCCTTCACCCCCAGGAAGTCTCCCAGAAAGCAGCATCTCAGGCTGTCTCTTTGGGACCCAAAACTCTCGGACCCGTAGAGTGGCCTGGGCTGTTTGGATCGAAAGTCTGCGCAGACCTGCATCTCGGCGCGACTCTTTGGGAATGGTAGGCCCACCCTTCATCCATAGGGAACTGCCTGGAGATGGGCATCTGGGCCGGGTCTGTTTGGGCCTGTAGCCCCGCCCTTCACCCCCAGGAAGTCTCCCAGAAAGCAGCATCACAGACTGTCTCTTTGGGACCCAAAACTCTCGGACCCGCAGAGTGGCCCGGGCTGTTTGGATTGGGAATATTGTGGAGACTGGCATCTTGGCCAGGTCTGTTTGGGACGGGGAAGTTTTCAGAAACCAACATTCTGGCCTGACTCTTTGGGGACCTGTAGGCCCTTCACTCGCAGGGAACTTCCTGGAGACCTGCCTGGGACAAAGCACGGTGGCCTGGCCTGCCTGAGATTCTTCAGGCTCCGGGGTGGCCACACCCAGCATTCACCTTACAACTTAGGGAGCCAGGAGCCCACAGAGGGGAGTTAGGACCCTGTGAGGAAGCCAAGAGCCTGTGGGGGAGCCACTGTCCCTCCAGGAACTGAGGGTGTAACAGGTAATTTGCCACACAAGCAGAGAAAGCTTTGGAACACCGCTCAAAGTAAGGAAATATAGAAAAATGACAAAAAGAAAGACCAAAAGGCAGGCTCAAAGTCCTAGCCCTCCCCAAGAAAGCTTAGAAGCTGTGTACATAGAAGAAAAAAGAAGACATACACCTGAAATGTCTGAAATTATATCAAATGAAATAAATATGCAAATAGGGAAAGCTATGGAGAAATTCAAACCAGAAATACTTGCCCAGGTAAAAGAAGAATTGATAAAAACAGTGAAAGAAATAGTGAACGCATCTAGTGAAAACATAGCTAAAAAATTAGAGGGACAAAGCAAACAGATAGAATCCCTCAAAGAACAATATAAGAAACAAACAGAATACATAAAGCAGATTCAAAGAGATATACAGGAAATCAAAAATTCTAGTGAAAGCTGTAAAAACCACCTCAATGAAAGTGAAGACAGAATTTCAGACCTCGAAGATAAGATTGCAGCCAGTGAGCAGGAAAGACAAGCTCTTTTAAAAATAACAAAGAATCAGGAACAATTCAACACCTGCAAGATGATGCAAAGAAAAATAACATAAGATTAATAGGGATAAATGAAAAAGAAGGGGACAGCCCAAATGATATCAAGAGGATATTTACAGAAGTAATAGCTGAAAACTTCCCAAACATGAGAAGAGAAACAGACACCTGGATAAGTGAAGCATATAGAACTCCAAACAGCCATAACCAAAAT
>PVJX010026149.1:0-26175 GCA_004027295.1 Dolichotis patagonum | reverse complement strand
ACTTTATTCTTAAGTTATAGATCCTCTTGTCATCTTCCAGTCTTTGTATCTTTACTGCCTGCTCCCTTGTTATTTTTAAGAGATCTTCCCTTTCATGACCCCACATTGCAAGCCTGTGTTCAATTTTTGATAGTCTATCTTTGGTTTCTTTCAAGCAGTTTTGCCAGCTTTCTATGGAGTCTTTAATTTCCTGATAATCTCTTTGAATCTGCTTCATGAATTCTAGGTTTTTTCTGAATTCTTCATCAAATTTTTCTCTCCATTTGTGTTCCTCCATTCTTCTGTCTGTGTCTTCTTGTGAGGTGCCCAGCCCTTCTTTTATTAATCTACTTATCTCTTGTTTAATTTGAATTAATATTTCAGTTTTGGTCCCGCTTACAAGGTCCTGAAGATACGTCTTTATGTCCGCTAACGCTGTGTTTCATATTGCATTATTGCTGCCCTCAATGTCTTTTGTATTTACCTCTCCTGGATCAATGTTCTCAGGGTTGGGGGCTGGGAGTGTTTTCTTATTTCTCCCTTTAGTCATGTTTTGGTTCCTTCCATACAAGTGTACAGTGTAGTGTCCAGCCCCCTTTCTTGGTTAAGGCTCCTCTAGAGGGTGCAGGCTAGGAGCTTTAGCCCTCTTCAATAGGTTATCAGAGATTAGAGTTCACCCACGGGCAGTGTGCGCTGGCTCCTCCTCTCCGGGCCAGTCAACCCCTGCAGGCCTTCACTGCGTCAGTGTGCACTGATCTCAGGGAAGTAATATTGAAATGACTCACTGGGTCTCCGCCAGGGGCGCAGCCTAGTCCAAGCAGATTGCACCAATCCGCTCGGCGAGGGGAGCAACCAGCTGAAGCCACTTCCTTATGGAGTTAGGGCTGTCCTGCCCAAATCCAACATGTCGTCCAGTCGGTTTCCCCTTTCCCGTGGGAGGGTCTTATTCCCTTCACTCACCGCGTGTTGATGCCGTTCCCCGCGAACTGCAGGGCTCCTTGACCTCTGACTTCAGCATGGCTGAGGTGGGAATTCACGGTGCCTCCAGGTGGGTCGAGCGCAGGGCCGGTCCGGGCGAGCTGCAGGCAGGGCTGTTCAGCTCCGGGCTCCGGCGGCTCAAGCCAGTCGCTTCGGTGCAGATCGCTTGTTCAGGTCGGGCAGGAATTCAGGCGGCTCAAGGAGGGCGCTGTGCTCGCTGATCTTAGCTTCTCTGATGGTAGTCCCAGGACCTCATATTCGAGTGGTTTTTTGCGGGTTAGTTTTTCCCTGGATTGAGAGAGTCCGTCTCTCTCTGTTTGGGTCTGTCCAGGGTGTTTTATTCCAGCATTTGAGCTGTCTCTCTCAGAGAGGGTCTCTCTCCTGCTACCTACCAGTCCGCCACCTTGTTCAATCTCCTCCTTCACTTTTCTTCCAACCTAGGGGTGTCGTCGAATGGACCGGGAGAGGCAGCAAGCAGAGAGGAAGGCAAGGGTGAGGGGCCGCACGTCAATGGGCCCACGGGAGGGCACAAGAGGCCGCCGCCCGCGGAGACGGACACCAACGGCTACGAGGCCGAGCGCCTGGGCGCTGACCCCAAGCTCGCGCACCTGGCCGCGAGGGGCGAGGGGGACCTCGATGACAGAAGCGAGAGGCCCGCAAAAAAGCGCAGGGTGAACAGCAGTGGGAAGGAGAGTCCGGGCTCTGCGGAGCTCTCCCGGGAAGCTGCATCGCGGGGGAAGTCGGAAGAACTTGAGGGCGCAGATGACTGAGCCGTGGGCTTCTCAGAGTGATTCCGTGTGACTGCAATTTTCAGGGTTGACGGGTTACCTTACCAGGCTGAGCGCCTCGGAGCCGTTGGTTTAAACATGAAAATGGTAATTGGTGATTTTAAGAAGTGAGATTTCATAATTCTGCCTTTATGAGTTCTTTTACTGCAAAACTGGCAAAGACCCTTTTAAGGATTTTTTTAAAAAGTTTAGTAAATTTGAACAAGTTAAAGCTAAATGCATACCTTTTTTTTATCCTGATGTCGTAAAATTTCACTACAAGGTAATTTTTCCTTGATTTGATACAGAGCAATGGAAACAGTTGAGATCTGTTTGGCACCGGTTCCTTGATTTCCTGCAATGTCTGTGACAGACATTCTTCCGTCTGCAGTGAGTGTCGTTACTAAGGAAACCCTCCTGAATCCTGAAAGTTACGCTGGCATGATTTTTTTATATATAGAAGTTTAAAAATAAACCAAGTCAGGTTTGTATATGTAAAATTGTTGACATCAATGATGTCTTCCATATTCTTATCTGGGCTCAAGAAATACATTCTGTATTTTTCCAGATTCTCTGTAGCCTTTGAAGGATTTTTACAAGTACATATGTCTTGACTGAGCTGTCCTTTCTGAATATAAAAAGCTTGTATAATTTTCTTAACTTGTACAGTTGGTAAACTTTTATGAGAGGAGTTGATATTCTGAGTCCGAGTCCGTCGGCTTTCATTTTATTTTGCTAAGGTTTTTCTAATGAATTTTTAAGTGTTTGTGTAGTTAATTAAGTCATGTTTCTTATCCAGATGGTAAAAGCATTCATAAAGGATTGTGAAAATTTTTTTCAAATTTCTACCTAAGGACAAATAGTTTGAAAATTCTGAATTAAGCATGATTCTTAGATTTACTGTTTTGCATTTATTATAATTTTCAGGTTACTTTCGAAGCAGAACAAAGGTTTACTGTCCAGCTCAAGGGCTTACATGTGTCACGCTGCCCAGAATCCTGTTCAGTTATGTTTATATGCATCATAAAAGCTTCCGTTTTTGCATCAGACACCAGAAGCAAAGGCCGAGCAACACGTGGCTCCCGGCCCCGGCAGGGAGTTGCTCCTGGCGGGCGGCACTGAGTCTAGGAGGGGAAAGTGGCAGAGTTTGAAGTTTGCAGACTTCGCCAGTCCAGGTGGATGATGATCTTCCGTGATGAGAAGCAGATCAACAGTAACCACTGCAGCACAGACTTGTAAAAAGGGTGTTTTATCTTTAGCGCAGAATTGTTGTTAACAAGCCTAGTTCTACACAGCTGCTAGCCCAGCCGAGATCCAGACCTTGGCCAAGGGTGGTTCTTGTCTCACGCAGACACACCCGGGGACTCGGCCCTCGGCTCCGCCTGTGGTCCTGTTCGCAGTGGCTTGGGTGCAGGCAGCCGGGCGGAGGGCGGTTGGCACTGAGAGGTGACATCCCTTCCGGTGGCTCCCTTTCCCCAGCGCATGACGCCTGGGACGTGTGTGCACTGTGGTTGCCTAAGTGTCCAGGACTCAGGGTTTGGGGCAAAGTGTCACGAAGCAGGAGTTTGTTGTGTGTTTTACTTAAAACATTAATTTACCCAGAACAGCAGCTTTAGCAGACGGTCCCAATCCACTTTCTGAATTAGACCTTACTCATGACTCCAAAGCACGCCAGATCTTGGTCAGAGGCGGTCTGTAGAAGTGTTTTAAAGAATGGCCATGCCGTACTTTTTTTACATGGTGGCAATATGAGAAAACCCTTTCCACCTTTTTGAAAGTGTGATTTGTTTGCTGGTTTGTGAAAGTTTTTGCAAACCATCGACACAGGAATGTTTTAAGTAAATTCTCAGGCATGTTTGCAAATAACGGCACATGTGTAAATGTTAGGAAATTTTAATCTTTTTACAGTATGCAGAATGAAAGACATTCCACTATTATAGTGTGTAGCTCAGCTTTCCGTAACTATTTAATTGTACTTTGCGTTTCTGCAGGTATCTCACTTTGTTCCTCATAGTGCAGCCACTGTACCATGATAAGTCATTGCACTATTTAAGGATCTTAGTAATATCATGAATTTAATTTGCTTAATTAAGACTTAGTACCTTGAGTAACTCGAACTCATGACAAACTGCAGCGGGAGGAGCAGCCTGTGCTGGAGTCCCTCGGTCACCTCTGCGCCCGGGACGCGCTCTGCTGTCGTCCAGAACGGGGCTTCTGTTCTCTGATGTGTCTTCTGATGGTTTCGTCACCTGCAACTCAGTTCAGCACCGCTCTGCTGAGCTCGAACATGTGTTTGAAGTAATATTTAAGTAGACATTTAAAATAATGAGTTAGATGTTTTTAAATTTATGCATAGTAATTTTGCACTGTAAAATATTTTCCTCCTCCCATTCCCTTCTGCCACTCTGAATATGCTTATTAAACTATTTTTGTAAACACGTTTGCGTCCCTAGCGTGGTGTGGACAGTTCTCGCTGGCTGAGCACCCAGGGTCCTAGTGATGGTATCTGACATCGATGGGGTCACACATGGCCAGCACGGATGGTTGAAGGCATGGCCCCACCTCGGTGACCATGGGGGTGATGCAGCCCGCCATCTCCAGTGCGCCTTGCTGCTGAGAGTGTCCCGGACTACTCTGCAAGGAGAATGGAACCCGTTCTGTGGCTGTCTTTGCTTGCCCTCTGAGGGAGGTGGGGTGCGCCCACTCGGGGAGGAGGGGGCGAGGCTCCCCTGGGGGTGCCAGCTGGAAAGACTTTACTGAGGAGCGGGGTGTCCACTCCAGTGTATGTCTTACATGAATAACTTGGGTTCTGTGTCTCCTGATTCTACCCATTGGGGTTTCTGACCCTGGAAGCAGCTGTTCATAGCCTCGCTCACCGAGGGCCGACGCGCAGGTGCCGGGTGCCTGGAGACCTGGGGTGCTCTGGTTCCTGACCGGAGCTGAGGGGAAGGCTTCTTCCTGCATAAAGTCAGAGACACCGTGTCACGTGGACCCTAGTACCGCAAACAGCTGGTCCTCTAGCCCGAAAGGCCAGCAGGTCCAGGTGGGACAATGCCGAGAACAGGAGAAACTGCTCTCAACAGAACGAACACCCACAAATCCCAGGAGGAGATGTGTCACTGCGCTGGGAGTGGTTAGACCTAGGCGCACCTTTGTCCAGTGGCCTGCAGAGCCGAGCTCCGTGTGGGGCCACGGTGTGCACCCCGTTCTGAGCTCAGTGCTTTGAGGGCCAGGGACGCAGCTCAGCGGTGCAGCCCCTGCCTGGTGAGCGCAAGGCCCTGGGACTCCCAGTACCCAAACAAGTCGGTGCCTTGTTCCTTTCTGCCTGAAGGGAGAGGACTTTGGGCACAGTTCCTAAAACACGGTAAAGAGAGGGACCCGTGAGGAGTTGGGGTGACTTCTTGCAGAATGAAGGTCAGGCTGAGCCACTGGCAGTGCCACGCAGGAACCTCGGAGGGAGCTACGACCTGGCCCTGGGGCCCACGTGGGCCTGTCCCACTCCTGTCCCCGCTGGTCGGCTCCCCGCACACCCCCACCCCCGATGGCTGCCCCGCCATGTGCATCAGGAGCTTCCTGTGGGCCCGGGCTCTGCCCTCCAGTCCCGGTGGCTCTGCTGCTCTGCCGTCACAGTCACCAGAGCTGACGTCGGCAGCAGGGAGAGGGCCCAGGGTTGGACACCCCAAGCCATCTCTGGTCATCTTCGGGGTTGGAGGCCTGCAGCTGCGTCCTGGGGACCTCCTGTCCTGGGGGAGGAGGGGGAAGTTTGCTCCTGTGAGGCGAGCTCGCCTTGGCCTGCACTCGGGAAGCACCCGGAGCTGTGCACAGGAGGCTCCCGCAGGGACTGACCTGGACCCGGACGGAGCGGTGCTCAAGGGGCCTGGCCTTCACGCCTGGCCCCTACTGCTTTCAGCCGAGCCGGCCTGGAGTCCACATGTCCATCCCGACCCACGCGGTGGGGCAGAGAGCTCCCGGGGCCCACGGGCCGGCAGAGCAGCCCTGCTGCAGGTGCCAGGGCACCGCTCACTGTCACCCCAAATCGCAGCGCTGTTCCCCATTCCCGACGGAGCCTGCTCTGTGCAGTGATCTGGTTCTGCACGTGGAGCCTCAGTGGTACCGGGGTCGAGCCCTGGACTTGGCACGGAGCTGCATTCACCGGCCCTTCATCTTGGCTCGAGGTCTGGCCGTGGCACTAGGTGGCCCGAGTCGGTCTCTGTGTCCAAGGGACAGGCGTGGCCTGCAGTCCCAACAGTGCCTTTTGCTCCGGAGTCTGAGCTGAGAAGAGGATTCCCACCGCTGGAAGAGAGGGGAGGAGGCCCCGAGAGCAGGGTGGTGGATCGGGCGCCCCGTGACACCTGATGGCCAGTTTGCAACCTGGTGCCACAGGTCCCCCAGGAGCCCAGGGAACGTGCTGCCCAGGAGCTCGATGGGGACCAGGCTGAAGACCACGAAGTCCCTGTCGAGTCTCCTGGGCCCCATGTGACCTCAGGGGGCACTGAGGGTCATGAACTGGCGCCAGGCAGCCTCCCTGCGGAGCCAGGCATTGGAGGGGGGCACCCTGAGCATCCTCGTCCTCCACAGCCGATGGGAGCGGCACCCGGGGCAGGTGACCCAGGGCGAGGCCGTCCCTGTGTCACTGTCCCTCAAAGGAATCAGGACTTGCTGAGCCCTGAGCGTGGCGCACAGGGAACCTCAGGAAGCATGGCAAAGGACCCGCGCGACCTGGTCAGTCCCCTCCCCGCCGGTAGCAGCGGCAGCCACCAGAGGGCGCCCGCCTGGCAGTCGAAGAACGGTGCGGCCTCCAGGCGCACGCAGCTGCCCACGCCAGAAAGGTGTGGGTTCCACTGCGACCCGCAGCTAGGGACGGGTGCATGGGCAGGGCCTCTCCACTGCAGGTGCTCACCGCGGGGACACGGTGCTGCGGCTCAGTACCCCAAAGCCCTGGGTTCCACTCAGCACCACGGAAAAACAAAAGCATAAAAGCTTTTAGAAAAAAAAAAAAAACTGGACAGCGGATTTGGCAGTCAAATCTTCAAAATGCCACCAAAAGCCAAGGCACCAAACGTTAAAACTTTAAAACTTCAGCTCCTTAAAGGATATCGACAGCGAAAAAAGGCAACTTATGGAACAGGAAAAATGCAGATAACATACCCGAAATAAAGGGTTATAATCTAGAATATATAAAGAACCTCCTCCTCAACAATTTTTTAAAAATCTGAGCTAAAAACATAAGAGGGACTTGAGTAGACACTGCTCCGAAGAGGATATGTCAATGGCCAGGAAGCAGGAGCTTTTCAGCCTTGAAAAGCTGCCAGGTATGGCAGCCGGCACTTGTAATCCTGACACTCGGGAGGCTGAGGCAGGAAGTTTGCCAGGAGTCGAGGCCAGCCTGGGCTCCATAGTGAGTGTAAGACAAGGCTGAACTACATAGCAAAACCCTGCCTCAAAAACCCAAAATAAACCCTGACCCGTGCCACAGCATGGCTGGACTTCACAGGACACCAAGTGCCACAGCATGGCTGGACTTCACAGGACACCAAGTGCGACGCCAGTCCCTAAGCGACGGATGCCGACTGCCGGGCGCTCCGGGGACCCACAGCAGCGCAGAGGCCCAGGGACGGGGGAGGGCGGACGCGGCGGGCTCTGCGGAGGCAGGTGGCCAATGCGCTGCCCGCCGCTGACCAGGCGGCCAGTGCCCTGCACGCCGCTGACCGGCTCCGCCCCACAGCCAGGAAGGCGAGCGCGCGCACAAGCGTTTGCTCGGGTGCGCTTAGGGCCCTCGCGCTGGCCGGCCTCGGCCTGCAGGTTCCCCGGGGCTCAGCGGGGGCTGAGGGCTCAGTCCCTGGCGAGCGGGACTTGCTGGGCCAGGCCCGGGGAAGCCGCTCCCCTCCTGCAGCTGCCCCGGGGCTCGGCAGGGCGGAGCCAGCCTCGCTGCGCCTGCAGAGGGCGCCGGCAGCGGCTCCCGCCCCAGCGCACGGTCGGCCGCCCGGGACGCCGCTGTGCGCTGCTGGGGCTCTGGCCTCCCAGCCCCCGTCCTGCACCACTACATTTGTCTCTCTTATGTCCCCTTTCGGCCTCACCCCGCAGCCAGGCAGCTGGGGATCCCCGCCGGGACCCCGCACTTGGCTGGCCCCGGAACAGGGAGATTCTGATTAGGTCCGAGAGGGAAGATCCACCCACCCACCGAGCGGCACGGAGAGGGTGCAGCCCGCGAGGGGGCGCCGCGGGCCGATTGGGCGTCCAGACCGGAAGGCAGCGGGAGCCCTCGGCACAGCTTTGGAAAAGACGCTCCTTCCGTCACCCGTTAACTGACTGACACTGGTGACGAAAGCCACTGGACCCTAACGTGCCGCACGACAGTTTTACAGCCATGGACCTACCGCGACAGTGCGGTGCTTTTTATGGTTAGTCACGCAAGGGCCGGGCGTGGTGGCACACGCTGTAATCCCAGCACTGTGGAGGCTGAGACAGGAAGATCTTGGCGAGTTCGAGACCAGCCTGGGTTACAAAGTGAGCCCGAGGCCAGCCTGAACTGCACAGCGAGACCCTGTCTCAAAAGATTACAACAAAAAAAAAAAAGTCACCCAAGATCAAGTTACTAAGAAAGACAAGAGCAGGGCGCCTGCTTCAGCTTCTGTGGATCTGCAAACCAGTAAGCACCCAGGTGCTCCCGGCGCGCCCTCACCGGGCGGCTGCCTCTACCTGCCACGGAACACCCTGGAGGCAGCTTTGCAGGTCTATGGTGGACACCTTCGGTCGCCGCTCCGGAAGCCACCTGGTAATCACTAAGCTTTCACAGGAAGGGTCTGCCACACGACTGACTTCTAGAACTAGAGAAAATTTTTAAATGTCCCAGAGTTAATATATTCAGCGAGGCTGTTAATGGCTAGAAGAGCATTCCTCGTCTCTAACAAACTTTCCCTTAGGTACTGTTTTGTAATTTTTTTTTTCGCCAGAGCTCTTTTAACATAGAAATCCAACATTTACCTAGCTAACTCTGTATCTGAGATACTCACCTTTATAATGTCAGCAAGACATGATTCTCTAAATGATGTAATAATGAACAAAAACCTTAATTTTAACACTTTAATCAAAAGGAGGATGTTAAGACAGAGTGACTTTCAGTGCCAAGCGAACCTCAGTCTGGTCACTGAGCCCGTCCTGAACCGCTGGTGACGCTGTCCCGAACACGGGGTCACTTCAGGAGGAGCACGAGGGGCACAGAACCGAGTCTAACACCTCAGAGACGCCAGCGAGGCATGAACGGGGCAGAGGGGCAAGACAGCAAATAAAAATCGAGGATGCCGGCTCTAAAAACACAGCTCTAGTTTCCACATTTTCATAACGCAATGAAAAGACGGAATACAGGAAAGACACTGGGGTGTCGGAGGAAATCACCGCACACAGGGCGGGCCCCCACGCCCCCCACAGCGCGTCCATTCCTCCTGCACGGCAGGACTCACAGGCGTGGGAGCACCACGGGAACCAAGCGCTCGGAGATCTAAAGTGCGCTGCTCTCCGCGCTCCTGTTTTTCACTGGGTCTAAAGAGTAAGAAATAGGAAATTCTATGCAATAGTTGTAGAATTGGAATGGAGTGAGTTGGCCGTAACAAAGGCCTACATCTGTATGGATACACAGCCTATGCTAAGAAATGAAAAATAAAATGCTTTAAAAACAATTTTAAAAACCCTCAAACCACCCAGACACCCTCCCAGCGTGTGAGCGGGCCCGCGGGTGCTGGGTCAGTCTTGTGCATCGCGGAAGGAATTCCAACACTGGCTTCCAGGAAAAAGTATTTATTTGACACCATTAACAAAAATATTTAGGCACATAATTTTCATGTTTATGTCACCTGATTTACATAAGTCAACTCTCAGTACCTTTTAAAAAACAGTAACTTGGTAAATAGAATAAATCTATATTGAAAAAATATCATGAAAGGCTGGACAAAAATCAAGTTGGTCATCAGCACGAGAGAGAAAATGTTCATGAACAAAATAATCTCTCAAAACTTTTCTGTGAGACAGTAAATCTAACCAGTAGATTTCTTTTTTAAAAGGTTTTTCAAACTCAACGAAGACTTAGAAAACCAAGGACATTGCGGAGTATTTTCTCACACAACGACCTGGCACCCCAAGAGAAAGAGCTGGCCGGCAGGTCAAGGGGAAAGGGGTGGTGCACTGGCAGCTGCACTGGGACAGGAGACCATGTGCAGCCCAGCATAAATTCCAGCCTGGAAGAGGCTCTCACCCGCACAGGGCAGCCCTGGGGGGGCGAGCCGAGGTTTTGACTAGAATCGCTGCTGTGAAACAAAGTTCTTCTGAGATAGAAAACTTTTCCCTTTTTGAAGTTTACCGCCATAATACCAAAGTAATTTTTTCTCTTAATGGAACAGGAAGTCACCCCCACCCCCACCCCTTCTCTAGGCCCCTGGGCCCCTGGGCAGCCAGCCCCTCCGGGATGGATGGAGGATGGCAGCCCCACCTCAGTGCCTGCTCAGGGCTCCCACTTCCTGGTTGGGAGCTCAGGGACTGTGACACCCACTCCAGGGCCCTGACACCCAGGGGAGCCAGGTAGGAACAGGGCCACAGGGGCCCCAACCCAACGGTGCCCAGCCGGGCACGTACAAGGTACCTGGCAGCTGCCGTCTCTGCCAGGCATGGCCAGGGTCCCGGGCCACGCTGGGGGTCTGCCACACCGTCCCCACCCCCTCCTGACGATGACAGTGACAGCGACTTGCTGATGAGGGGCTGGTTCCTCAGCCAAAGCAGCCCTGTGGTCACCCCACCTGTCTGGACACCTGCAGACTGGCCAGAGGACCCCATCCTCACAGCCTCCACCCATGTGACGTAAGTGTCCCCTACCTCTGTCCCCCCAGCAAGAGCACTGCCCAGGACTACAGCACAGCACACAGGCTCCTGGTTCCCAGAGCCGCGGCTCGCCGGCCTGGGGGAGCTCCAGAAGTGCGCGGCCACCTCTAGCCTCGGACAGCAGGACGAAAGACAGAGGCCAAGGCCAGCCGGAGCCCTGAGCAGGTGTGATGTCCCACTGCCCGGCCCTGCCGCCTCAGGCTGAGCCAGACCGAGCGCGCCCTCCCGGGGACTCCCAGACGGTCCCGGACGGGTGGCGGCACAGCACCGGCCGGAGCCAGCGGACCGGAGGGCCCCCAGGAGCGCGCCCCCAGCCACACCTGCCCGGGAAGACCGCAGGTTTGGGGGCTCCGTGTCCTCTCATTGGTGAGACAGAGACAAGTGACCCCTGAGGTCCCAGGCCTTGTCGCCCCCACCCCGCGCCCCCTCAGGCAGTGACACGGGGCAGAGAGAACGGGCTCCAGGCTGCGCACCAGAGGTGGTCAGGGCACCCCGTCCCTGGGCGGCGGCCACAGCCACCTCCGGGGGTGACAGCACTGGGCATGGTGCTGGGGGACCGAAGCCGCAGGCCCAGCCAAGGAGCGAGGGCCCACGGCCTGCTGCAGGCCCACAGGACGGAGGGCAGGGCCCGGGGACGCGGCCCCAGAGGGAGAATGAACCTCCGCGACACCCACTGCCCACACGCTGGTCACTCCGGCACAAGTTCTGGACGCAGTGACCACAGGGGACCTGGGGCGGGAAGGGCTGGGGATGGGGCCCAGCAGCCACCCGCCTCCCCCAGCCCAGGCGACCCAGGGGACAGCGTCCCCTCGAGATCACGCTCAGCAGGGCCCCGCGGCCCCATGTGGCTCCCGGAGCCAGAGCTGCCATCCTCAGCCAGTGCAGCAGGGACACCATGGGGACACTGAGGACACGGACCCTGGCCAGGACAGGCAGCTCCGGGGAGGGAGAGGTGAGACGGCGCCACAGCGAGGCTGGGCTGGGGACGCTGCAAGGCCTGGCGCGGGACAGAGCACTTTCCAAACCCGGGTCTCACTGTCAGGACAGAAGAATAAATTAAAAAGCCCAGAACATTTCCAGTCTGCTATAAATTAACCGCAATGACGAATCTAAAATAAGAGTCCATCACAAGTTTCTCCTAGGAGATCTTCGAAGGCAGCAACGGCTCCTGGGATGGACTGTCTGAGCGCACGAGCCGGGCGGCTCCGGCACAGCGCTCACACGGCGCCCTTGCCCCTGACGTCCAGCTTGCCGCCGGCCTCCGCCTGCTTGCTGAGCTGCTCCTCGGCGAAGGTGACGTAGGAGTACACCAGGCTGCCGGCGATGCTGCGGACGCGGGGACAGCGCTGAGTGCCACACGACCACGTGCCTTTAACCCGACCTGGCTTGTGCACACGTGCGTGAGGCTGGGGACCCCCGGGGAGAGGGTGAGAAGGGACCCCGCCTGCAGCTGCCAGTGTGCCCTGCTCCGGGAGCTTCAGGCCTCAGAGCCCAGCCAGCGCACCCTCGCTGGACTGCTAAGGACTGCGCACAGGCGACCAGTGCCCCCCTCAGCCAGGGACATCTTCAAACCCAGGTCTGTGTCCCCTACCCACTCCACTGGCAGCTGGGCCTGGGTTAACGGGACACATAGGACAGGTGACCCATGACCTGCACCAGCCACAGGCTGCCACAGAACTGAAGCCACCTTTCTGGGCTCGGTCCCACTGGAGACTGCAGACCCGGCGGCTGCCTGCACCGTCTCCCGGGCACAGGGCGGCCCGCCATGCTGAGGTGACGGGCTCAGCCACGCCTCCACATGTGGCAGGGGTTACAGCCTTGGCCACGGAGGCCTGGGCCAGAGCGAAGCTACACAGCAGGACGGCTCTGCGACAGCTGTGACAGCAAACACCTCCCACTGCTCAGCGCCACCGAGGCCCAGGGGCTCGCCCTGCTGTACAGCGGCGGGCCTCTCCCGCCCGGCACCGGGCACCGGGCACCGAGGAGGAGCCCACAGGCAGGCGAATCCTCCCTCTGCTGCTCTCGTGCACCCACTAAAAACACAGCTGCCTTCATCACAGAGCCCGTGTGCCTAGGAGCTCTGCACAGGGACCCAGGTGAATTTGGAAAGCACCCCGAGTCCCAAACCCCGCGCGTGCCACACCTGGCGCACACACAGCCCCTGGAGGCGCAGCGCCAGGCTCTGGGCCAGCGGCTGGAAGAGGGGCTCGGAGGAAAAGCAGGGCGCACACGCAGGGCGCACACGCGTGACTTCCCAGCCGGCGTCGAGAGTGCTGCCCCGCAGCCGCGTCTGGCCTGGGCTGAAAGTCTGGCGCCACTGTGAACCTGGTAGCTTTTCAGCATTTAAATGGTATTTCAAACCATGAAATTCAAATTGCTAGAACTGCAAAAAGAGATCTGTGCCCGCCTCCAGGGATGCCACTGAGAGTGGGGACAGGGCTGAGACCGGAGCTGGGAGAAGCGACCGGGTCGGAGCTGACGTCCTTGGCCTGGGCTTCCACGGAGCAGAGCTGCAGGGCGGAAGGCTGGGCAGGGGGTCCCCCTTCCACGGGAGAGCTCCCCAGTACGTGTGCACCACGGGACTGTCTCCTCCCTTCCTCGGGAAGCGTGGTGTTAGCAGCTGGACCTTACTGAGACACCCGTCAGCGGTTATAGTCAGCATCTTCACTCACCTGATGTTTAAACCAATGAAATTCGTCCATGTGAAAATATAATCTCCACCAAAGACCATTCCAATGTAAGTTATTAGTATGTTCTAAAAAGAAAAATGGCAAAACAGTGTTACACAGGCTCAGCTGGGTGTTCCAAAAGGGCACCTAAACCCATCCCAGCTGTGACCCAAACACCCGCCCTTGAACACAAACAAAGGCACAGTCCACAGCGGAACCTGTCAGCCCCGGGCTGAGCGGGCACAGGAAGGGATCAGCGATGCGGACCTGTCCGTCTGCTCTCCTGGGAGACACAGCTTCCTGGGAGAGAGCTCAACAAGACGACCCCACTCCTCTGCCGGGCATGGTGACAGGAGGCCGCTCCCTCCCACCAGGTGACCGAGGGCTGGGCGGGACGGGGGAGCGGAAGGCCACGGTCCTTCAAGCCTCTTGCTCAAGAGGGAAGGGGCTGCGCCTGGTGGGTCTGCTCGGTCTCTCAAACGGTACGAGATGCCGCTTCAGAGAGGCGCAACACCCTGCTCCGGACGGCCCAGCCGCACACCGGCTCCGGCTCCGGCTCCCTTCCGATGACTCAGATCACCCAAGGGGAGGACGACTTCAACACCAAACTGCCACTCGCTCCCTCCCCAACTTCTGTGTCTCGTCTGTAAGCCCCTGCTGTGCCGGGCAGGATACACTGTCGGGGAGCATCGGGCAGGAGGGCCCCAGGGCCACCCCTGGCATGGCCACCGCTGCTGCTGGCGCTCTTGTCCCGGGCTCCCAGCGGCCATGCACTGAGCAGCTGCTCCGCCAGCCCCTCTGCTGTGACCTTCACAGACCAAAGCCCCCGAAACCGTGCGCCAGGTTACCCCGGCCTCCTTGAAGTCGGGGTGTCAGGTACTTTGTTCCACTGACAATAAAGCTGACCAAAGCAATGTTTTCTCAGACAAGGTCCATTACCAGGGGAAGACACCAACCTCACCAAACAGAACGTCCTAAGAAACAGAGAAAGGCCTCCCGCTAGCTCAGAGCCAAGGGTGCAAGGCTCAGGCAACCAGACCCCCGGTCCCTTCTGCGCCTGTCAATGGTGGCTCTGTCACAAGGGTCTTCCGTCTCCTCACCAGCAACCCCAAGTGACTTTGCTGCAATGCCAAAGGAAATAAGGAGTCCGACCCAAGGCTTTGTGGGGCTGAGATCGCTAAGCACAGGAGGAGGCACTGAAGCCCCCTGGGAGGATGGCGGCTGAGCCAGACGGCTGACAGGCGGAAGGAGAGAAGCCCTGTGGCGTGGAAGGCTGCCCGGGGGCTTCATGGGCGCCCACCCAGCGAAGGAGCAACATGCCTAGAGCACCGCTATGCAGCTGGGGGAGGGGGAGCAGCAGGGCCCCGCTGGCAACCCCACTTTCTTCTCCCCTCTGAGGTGTGAAACGGAAGAAGCCCTTCTGGTCCAGGCGAGTCCACGGGATTCCTGACCTAGTGGGGGCGGGGGGGGGCACCATATCCAAAGACCACAAAACAAAACAAAAACCAAGCTGGGCATGGTGGCACACGCCTGTAGTCCCAGCACTCGGGAGGCTGAGGCAGGAGGATCATTGCCAAGTTCAAGACCAGCCTGGGCTACAAAGTGAGCCCAAGGCCAGCCTGAGCTGCACGGCGAGACCCTGTCTCAAACAGACAAGAAGTAGAACAAGGACAAGCACGGGCTTCGAGTCACGAACAGTGTCCCCGTGCTGTGTCTCGGGAAGACCACCGCCACGTGCAACTCAGCGCCGCGCTCTACACTGGATGTCAGCATCCATTCCCGCACCTCTCGTCCTGGCCAAATGCCTGTCACCTGTCCCCAAGGCTTCCGAGCTGACAGTGGGCGCCGCCCTGAGTGCCTGTATGACCAGGCCCCACTGTATAACCAGGACCCAGCAAGTGCCCACAGGATGGACCGGCCTCAGCTGCCAGGTGTCCACCACGCACATCGCTGCCCTCTGCGGTTCCCACGCAGGCCTGGCGGACCTGATCTGCAGGGCCCTGCCTGTCAGGCGCCCCAGCTCCACACTCTGCCGCTGTACCCCGGTCTGCCTTCCAACTCCGGATGCAGGGGATCCCTCTCCACTGGGGGTGCAGAGGGAACCCCAGCAGACGGGAAAACCGTCCCTGTGCGGACGCTGCCACTGCAGACATGACTGAGACATCAGGAAGGAAGTCACAAGATGGCCGTCCCCACCCCACGGCAGGGCGCTCTGCCGTCTTGCATGGCTTTGGAGCCTAGGCGCATTCTGCTGACCCACCAGGATGGGGCGGGCTGTGGCCTCTACGGCACCAGGACGAGGCAGAGGACAGAGGCCTCGGGCACCGGTGAGCTTCCCTGGAACACCCGAGTCAGTCCGGCTCTCCAGACTGAAGATGGGGGAGCCCCGTGCATGGACGGGACAGTGTCACCAGACACCCACAGCTCTGCCCAGGGGCCCTCTGGGCCCTGGGTCGGGCGTAGGAAGTCCCCGGATGAGCTCCTGGCAGCGCCCCTTGCTGGGGGACAGAGCAGTCCTCTGGGGGCGGCCGCAGCGCCCTCTCAGCCTCACCTTGACGCAGCCGATGATGGTGGTGGTGAGGGCGGAGTTGTACTGGGTGCAGAGCACGATGGCGTACATCAGCACGAACCTGGTGGCGGACACAGGCGGTCACAGGCAGCTCCCTGCCGTGCGGGCGGCGTCCCTGCCACCCTCGGCGGCATGGTGACCCTGTCGTCACTGCCACCAGCTCTCCTCAGACCGCAGGCATCCCAGGACTTGGGCCAGGCAGACACTGGCCCAGCCGTGCACCCCCCCGCGCTACAACAGGCCTCTGGGTTCACATGGCAACGAGAAAACTCTTAGGGACGGGGAAAAAACCAGAGGACACCCAGGGTGGAAGGCCAGGCGGACTCCAGGGCACCAAGCACCACTGCGGCCCGGCGCTGGGCCCCTAAACACCCCCACCCCATGCCAGATCCAGGGAAAGGAGAAGATTCGGGTGGGGGCAAAGGGAAGAGGGTCCTCTTCTGTGAGGATGGCACGGCACAAAGAGGTCACGCAGCCCCTGTGCAAACGCTGTCACCACTATCCTACTAAGGTCCCTACGCTGTGACCCAGCTTTCTCAGGAAGAGCAGCCCGATATGTAGCGCAAGTGGTCACTGGGTGCATATGGTCACCAGGCGACAGAGCCGCACAGCGGAAGGGGAGGCTGCCCTGCACAGCCCGCTCTGCATTCTACACTGGCCTCGGTCGGTTAGGCAGGCAGTCCTAAGCCCACGCCCCCGGGGGTTGGATGCCCGATTAGGGAACGCCCGGAAATGGGGCGGCACCCCACAATAGTCTCCCCCGCAGACTCCCCAGACAGCGAGGCTCACCCCATCACGCAGGAGAGGGCGAACTGCAGCAGGAAGAGGGTGTCGGCCCAGCCTTCAAACTCCAGTGCCTGAAACACACAGAAGACACAGGCGTGAGAGCAGCCCTGCAGGTCCCCGCCCACAGCCACCGAGCTCACGGAAACGTGCTTGGGGCTGTGCCGCGAGATGCGCGCGCACGCCCGACATGCACGCAGCAAACGTCCGCCCGCCCCCTCCACAGACGGCCATACGTGCAGACTCCTCCTTCCCAAAACGCTCCCTCTGGTGCCGCGCCCGCCGCTCCCCGGGTCGCGCGCACGCCTGGCCGCCCACGGCTGTTTCACGGAGCGTGGGGAGCGCACCGGGCGCTCACAGCGCGAGCTCCTGCGGCACCGGGGCTCTGGCCGCGCGCTCTCGCCTGGTGCCGCTCCTGATTTCACCACGGCGGCCGGCACGCGTCGCCCGAGAGGGTGGCCCCCTCAGGGGTGGTTTCCTTGGCAGCTTGCGCCTGAGAAGCGCGCGGGTGAAAAGCGCCCCGCACCTGCGGCCCCGCCCCGCGCCCACCCCGCCCCCTCCACAGCGGGCTCCTCGGGCTCCCCCCACGCGACCTGCCCTCGCCCGGCTCCCGCTGCGACCGCGGGCTGCTGGGGTCTTCCGCGGCTCCCATGCCCGCCGCTGTCTCCACCCCACCCCGAAACCTGCCCCCACCTGTACCCTACCCACCCTGCCCCGGGGTGCCTGTCCTGAGCCAGCGCTGCGCCAAGCTTCCCTCGACCCGCAGTGTGACCCGCACCGGCGCACGCTTCCGGCTGTGCGGTCTCACAGACACACGCCAACGTGCTTCTTCCTCTGCGCCCGGCTTCCCCTCGGGGTCCCCACCATCGCCCCGGGAACAGGGCTGCAGGAAACCTCCGAGGACCGGGTGCACCTTGGGCAAATAAACCCCACCGGTGCGGTGGGCTCTGCTCCCCTCTGCCCCGCCCCGGTGTCGCCGGAGGATCATCGGACACCAAGCGCTGCGGACACTCAGAAGCAGCGAATGAGCCGCCGCCGGCTCAAAGCCAGGGGAGCTGGGGGCGGGGGGGGGGGGGCTGGGTCGGTCCCTCCAGCGGCCCCACCCCAACCCAGCCTGTTCTGCAAGTCCCTTGCTCCCGCCTGCACGCGCTCACAGGCCAGGACGCGAGGACACGGACGGACGGACGGACGGACGGGCTGTCAGCCAGAGGACACTCGCTCTGTCGCTCAGGGCTAGAGAAGCGCCGCCCCGCCCACCTGCTCCAGAGGTCACCCAGGACCGCAAAGGAGACAGCTGGCACCCTGTGTGTCCTGGGGTGACCGGGAAGGCCGACAGCCCGCGCTGGAGGGGCCGGCGGAGGCGGCAGCGGCCGGAGAGACGCCTCTGGGAGCTGGCCTGGCCGCCGTCCCCAGCCCGGGAAACAAGGGGCGCTTTATCCAGCGTGAGCTGGGCGCCCGCAGCGCGCTCTGGCCCCACCCTGCGGAGGACACGCCCAGCCACTGCCAGCTCCGATGGGGCCTGGGCAGGCCGGGCTGGCACACCGCCTGCGGGCAGCGCTCGCCGCGGCCATTCGGGAGGCGCGCCAGGGCAGCCGCAGCGCCCCTCGGCCCAGCCTGCGTCCTTGCGGCTCTCTGGGCACAGCGCGCTGACCTGTGTGTAACACAGGTGCTTTTTGTTGGTGGTGTTGAACGGTTCAGAAAGTACGTGATTGAAAAACTCAATGCTAAATATATTGGTCTTTGGCTCCTGAGAAACCCGAGTCTGCGAGGGCAATGAACTCCAAGTGCGTGCGCAGGACACACACATGCTCTGCCAGGCCTGCGCTGGCGCCGGGGGCAGGCCCCGTGGCTGCGGCTCCCCTCCACCTGGCCCCAGAAGCTGGCCAGCCGGCCCCCTGTGGAGTCACCCCCACTGCCCGCGGCCAGGCTCCAGCCCCAGCAAAGGCGCGCAACCAGGCCAAGAGGCTGTGGCACTGAACAGTGAACGGCCTAGCTGCCTCACTGCCCCGCTACCCTCAGACTTGGGGTTCACCGTGGGACACTGGTCACTTAAAGAAAAACTATCTCATTTTATAAAGTATAATTGTAAACACTCTTGGTTCTACACGGGAAGCCACAGAGAAGCCCGAGCAGTGAGCAAGCTCACCCTCTGTTCCTACACCCACACACACACAGAAAATCTGGGGGGACCTTACTGCCATCATGTGTGCTTCCAGCTTCTGCGGCAAACGTATGTTTTTACGTTACCCAGAAGTCAGCCCACGTTCTCCTCATATGTGATCCTGTACCCTGGCATGATCCTCCTGCCTCAGCCTCCTAGGTGCCCGGCCCTGGAACACATCCCTTTCTCTCCCCCTTGGTCTTCCTTCCCTGGTGGCTTCGTCTTGGGAATCACCGAGCCCTTCCCATGGGCTGGGGACCTGCTCTGCCCAGCGGGGCCGCATTCGCTCCAGCTGAGAAAGGAGACCCTGTGCCCTTGGAGTCCTTGCAAGGCCCCACGTCCACAGCAGCAGCTCCCAGCGTTCTCTCCTCCCCTGCTGGGACCCACTAAACAAAGGGCCTTCATCAGCTTCACCCCTTAGACAGCAGCCCAGACGGAAAAGCAGTCCTGGTCACTGAGTGTGACCACCCGGGGTGCAAACACACTGGGGACAGGAGAGGCGCAGAGGGTCACACCCTCCGGCCGGGCCGGCCTGGGAGGCCTGGCCAGGGCCAGGGAGGCTCATGCCTCAGCCTGGGGACCAGCATTTCTGCAGCGCACATGTGTGTGCATTCTTCAGAAGCCCATGGCCCACGCGTGCACACACACTGTCCACACACACGGCCGCACAGACCAAGCCCGCAGGGCTGCAGGGCACGCGTGCTGTCGGGGAGCCTGACCTCGGCGGGCTCCGGCCTCGCGCCCAACTGTGGTAGGGCTGAGTCGCCCAGCAGGAGGAGTGGACCCCCGTGGGCCTCTGGCCATTAGGAAGCACTCGCCGAAACACACAGCAGCCGAGGCTCTGGCGCCCACAGGGACTCGCTGCCCTGAGCCCCGCTGCCCTGAAGCACCCGGGTGACCCGGCTAAGCAGTGCGTCCCACTGTCACTTAGAGAAGTGACAGCGCACGGCAGAGGGACAGCAGGGAAATGCCCAACAGGATGGCCCAGTGTCGGCTTCTCTCCACGCACGGGGAGGCGAGGACCTCTCACGGCCCACGGGTCAAATCCTCTTCATAAGCTACCAGGCGGCACTGTCACTTGTGTGCTCCACACTTGGTCTGCAGGCAAGTCTCCGCGAAACAGTCTCGCTCACCCAAATGAGATGGCAATAGGGGCCTCATTCATTATTGCTCCCCCCCCCGCACCCTCAAAACCTCAGCCGCTGCTCTTGGCTGGCTGGTAGTCAGGGACAAAAACCCCACCTCATTCCCTTCTTAGCACCTCAGTCCCGTGCTGAGGTACACGGTGACACACAGTGGGCCCAGCCCCATGAGATGCTGCCAGCAAGAGCGTGCCAAGGAGAGAATGTTAAGAAAAGGAGGCCGGGTGTGGTGACACAGCCTGTAATCCTAGCACTCAGGAGGCTGAGGCAGGAGGATCGATGAGAGTTCAAGGCCAGCCTGGGCTACACAGTGAGGTCCAGGCCAGCCTGGACTGCATGACAAGACCTCGTCTCAAAAAAACCACAAGAAACACAGCAGAGCGCTGCTAGAAAGCCAGCTGCCCATCTGCACCCCATAAACGTTCACTAGGCAGCACGGTAATTAGTAATAAAGGGTGAGAAGAAACAAATGTTTCCATGGAAACCCAGCATGGATGGGAGGAGACACACAGTGAGTCAACTTCTAGGGTTTTCATGGTCCCAAGTCAAAAATATTTCCGTGAGCTGCCATCCTTCAAAACCATTACTCTTCTAAAATAAACCTCTCTTGGCCTTTGCCTGGCACTTTCATTGGGAAAACAGAAAGACTATTCAAATTCCACTCTTCCGCCCAAAAAAGGGAGAAAAGGAGAGAGGAAAATCTAAGCTAGTCCAGCACAGCAGCGAAGCAACTCTCGGAGCCACCCTGCGGGGCTCATTCCACAGCGCCTTCCGCTCCGGCCGGTCAGCCCACGGGGACCACGCAGGTCAGCCGTGACTCCTACCCTGCTGTCACCGCTCCGGAACGAAGACGTGTCAAGTAGCTGCGAGTTACCGGTCAACACTTCGGCTTCATGAGGGGAACCTTTCTTCCTTCCCTCTCTGCCGAGCTCTCAGGATACCCAACCACCGAGACCCTTCCCGTCTCCCCGCAGACGGGCCGGGGCTGGAACCCGGGAAGCAGCTCTTTGCCACCGTTCTCCAGCCAGGAGCCCTAGTGGAGGCGCCGCAGCAGAGCCTGAGGGAAGGAACGGAAACTCCGAGCAGGCCCCTGAGGGGCTCGGGTCTGAACCCTGACTCCAGGGTCCAGCAGCTCTGGGCTCTGGGCAGACTGTGTCGTGTCTCTGAGCCTCCACTTCCGCCCCAGCAGAACAGGCGACACTCAAGAGCTCTCTCGAGGCCTCCACGGGTTACACGCATAGAGCCGCTAGCGCACGGCCCAGGCTCAGCAATGCCAGCCTCTCGCCCAACCACACGGCTGGTGAGAGCACAGCGCTTCCTGCCGAGGCGCCTGCCGATTCCCCATGGGGCTGTTTTTAGGCCTCCTGGTGGCCAGGGCACTGTCCCCCCTGCACTGCCGGGAGTCTTCAGGGTGGCCTAGGCCTGTGCCTTCAGAGAAAGAGGTGGTGGCGGGGGAAAGCCCCCAAAGTTGCTGGCTTCTAGTCCCTGTTGCAAGAACAGTGTTTAAGGCTGTGACCACAGCTCCCAAAGGTCTGTGAGAATCATCACTGTCAAGCCAGTAAATAAGCAACTTACTCATACTGCAAAAGCTCCAAACCAGGGGGGGATTCAGAAGGGAACCCGAGAGAGAAATCCATGGTAGAGCTCTGGGCTCCCCTTGTTTCCAAAATGTGGTGAATTCTAACAATGTGGCATCTAATTTTCTCCTAGGGACGTGGAGGAAAATTCTCTTTGGGATTTACTTTGTCCTTCTATTAAATTATGCAATTGCAGAAGACTGCTAAACTACTATATTAGTTGTTATTTACACAGTCAAAGAAGCACAGAGTACTAAGTATCTCTTTGAGAAAATAAACAAATTGGGAGGGTTTTGGAGGGGGCAGTCTCGATGGGTCACCCAGGCTGGCCTTGTGGGATCAGCCTCCTGCCTCAGCCTCCTAAGTGCTAGGACTTCCAAGTGCTAGGAAATCCAAATTGGGATTTCTACTAGGACAACAGCTGCCAGAGACACACAAATCTCATGCTGCCCTAGCACCTTGTTAAGGGTTTTAAAAATTTCACTACTGCAGGATTTTGTTTCTCACGGGTACTTCACGAGGATTCCTGTTTTCTACTTTAGCAGAAAAACCAGCTAATTAGGACACACTCTCCTGACGCTGACAGTCATTGTGGCCCACAGCATGTGCCAGGACAGGGCGGTGTGACATGTGCAAGCCTGAGAGAAGGTTCTCAGTCCGCACTCCTCGACACACAGACTTCCGGTCAGCAGGCCCCGCCCCGGTCACAAGGGAACCGGAGCCCCGGCCGCCATCAGCAGGTGCCGCAGGGCCTACCTTCTGTGCGTCCCCTGTGACGTATGCGATGGCCAGGGTGGGCAGAATCATGAAGAGCGCGTTGTAGTAGAGCAGGCCGTACTTCCCCAGCTCCTGCAACGGCAGACAGTCAGGTGATGCACCTGTCCGGCAGCCTGCGCTGCACGGCCCTGGCTCTCCCCAACCCACACGCGGCTATCATTTGGCGAGGTTTTCCTCTCCTTTTCCGTTTTTTTTTTTGATAGCTAAAAACGTTCTAAGTGCAAGAGCTGCACGCCTGGGAGCCCCGCTCTGCCCTCCGCCATGACTCACGCTCTCGGGTCGGGGATTACAAGGCTCTGAAATGACCGCAATGAACTTCGGATCTATTAAAAGCGCCTCGGTGTGGCAGCGCTGCCTCGGACACAGACAAACCATTCAGGTCCAGGGGAGGAAAAGGCGTCCAGCCCTGGGGCGGCAGCCGGGTACTGGCCACACAGGGCCAGGACCCCTGGCAGACCGGCGCAGGCAGACCAGGCAGAGGCGTCGCCTTGCACGTCGCACTGACTCTTCCAAATGCTTCTCTCCTGGCCTCGACTGAGGAACACCTGAAGGCCTTGGCGCCCACACCAGGCGCCGTGCTCTGCCCTGTCCCTTCTCCTCGGCACTTCTCTCAGTTTGCCTGTCTTTTGCTGGCAGCTGACCTCTTACATTGCTGGTGAGTCTCAGCCTCTTAACAGAATTTTGGCTTCTTGGTAGTTTTGTAACCCATGAACTAGGAAGGGCTGGAAAGTAAAGCAGGCGTGATGGCAAACGCCTATGATCCCAGCCCTCAGGAGGCTGAGGCAGGAGGATCACCGCAAGTCCAGGCCAGCCTGGGCTACAGCTGGTTCAAGGCCAGTCTGGATTACACAGTGAGACCTTACCTCAAAATCTAGCAAAACAATTATGAGTCTCGAGTCATTTCTAAGTGAAGGCCAGAGGGCTCTAAGGAGTGAAATACCTCCGAACTTTTCATTCTTCTTCCAGACTCCGCTGTTCAAAATAACAGCCATCAGCCACATGGAGCTATTTAAAAGCAGTTACTGAGAATCCTAATCCGGTCCTTAGTTCCACCCGTCACTGTGTAAGCGCTGACGAGCTGTGATTCTCCTGCCACTCGGGATGGACAGCAAAGGAAGTGCGAGGCCCACCCACACAGAATCTTCCGCTGGGTAAATACTTTTTAAAAATTGTTTTTAAATGTCTAAATTTTTTTACCTTTCTGAGTCAGGTCTCACTCTGCAGTTCTAGGCTCGCCTTGAGCTCACTTTATAGCCCAGGCCGGTCTCAAACTCGCAAAGATCCTCCTGCCTCAGCCTCCTGAGTGCTGGGATGACAGGCGTGCACCCCCACGCCGGGCCCACTGGACAACAGCATTTCAGACAGCTACAGCTGCTGCCGTAATGAGATGGTATCTATCACTAGTGTCCACTTTCCAAAGCAGCAAACAGGCCAAGGAACAAAACCGAGTAAGACAGACTCTCTAGCTGCTCTCTTCTATTTAAAAACAGATAAAAATGAAATCATCACAGGGTCATCAGGGCCACGTAAACAGAGGCCGACACAAAAGCTGTGTTCAAGGCTGGGGATTGAGCCCGGCAGCACAGCCCCTGCCTGGCAAGCGCAAGGTCCTGAGTTCGACTGCCAGCTCCAAAGAGCAGTTGTGTTCAACGAAAAAGGATGAGAAACATCCCAGAGAAAGGGATGAGAAATCTACACTGCCTAGTTTTTCAAGAATATTCCAAAAACCCTCTTCTGAGGAGAGCCAGACGGTCTCAACTTGTTTTGGGCAGGAGGCAAAGCCCTGGCTGAGGCAGCATGAGCGGGGCGCTCGCCCCGGAGTCCAGCAGGGCATCTGTATTTATCCATCACCCGAGGACCAGCAGAGGACCTGCAGGGCAGCACGCTGCACACAGCACACAGGTGTCAGACCACGCAGAGCAGGACTCCAGGGGAGGCCAAGCGGACAAAACCAGTCTGTATCAGCTGCCCAGGAAAAGCTAAGGTGACATCGAGATAAACCGAGCCTGTGTGGCCGCAGACCGAGCCCCGCTCCTTCACCCACGGCCCCGACACTCAAACCGAACTCCTCCAAGCGCCTTCCCTCAGGAAAACCACCCCACACCGCGGCCAGCGCGGGGCTCACGGCCTCGGCGTCCTGAGGACCAGTTTGATCCACACAGACAGTGTGATGCGTGGACGTGGAAAGCATACGGTGAATGAACAAAAAATGCTTTGGGAAGCCGTTCTATTAAGCCAGACATGGTACGGCAGGCCTGTAATCCCAGCACTCAGCAGGCTGAGGCAGGAGGATCGCAAGTCCAAGCAAGCCCCACTGGGCAACTCAGCCCCTTAGTGAAACCCTGTCTCAAAATAAGAATAAAGACAGGGCTGGGGACGTAGCCTTGGGTTCAGTACCCAGTACTATCAACTGATCGATCAGGACAAGTGTCTCTTTATCCCACAGCTTTCCGATGAACTGGCGTCAGAGTTCCCAACGCCACAGCAAACATCTGACAAAAAGCCTTCGACTGCACCTACTTTGGAGTCCAGTTTCTGTTTTACGTATGCACCGTTTGCTGCCGTCAGGACATCATTGATCAGAATAAAAACGTATCCTTCCAGATCGAATGCCAGGTCCGAGCTGCAAAACACAAGCAATCTGTTGAGAACAATGTACACGGAAAGAGCACGCGTGTCATTCTCAGCAGCCCCAAACCACGCTGTCTGCCAGGGCACACTCTTATCTAGCCACACGGACACTGGGCATTTAGCAACCGCTAGCATTTCTTCACCCGGCCACAGTGCGGACTTCCTGCTCAGTAACAGACTCTTGAGAAACAAGAAGCTCTAACGCTCACGCCCATCACCAGACCGCCCTGGCCAGCAGAGCAGCAGCACCCCGGCGGGAGCAAACAGCAGCTGCTCGCTGAATACTGAGACCGCGCAGAAGGGAAAGAAGTCAGGAGGGCGGAAAGACACGTGCGCACGGCAGCACAGGTGCCCCCGCCCAGTCAGCACCCCAGCCGGGACGCTGGATCTGCACCCCACACCGGAGCTGAGCCTCTCCCCACCCCTCCCAGAGGCGTGGCCTAACAGCCTGAAAGTGACCTCGGCAGCCTTCCTTCCGCAGCCCAGGCCTGTCCAGAGACCTCGCTGCCTGCCTGGCACAACCTGGACCCCACTCGGAGGCCAAGGGGGCCTCAGGGAGAAGGCGGGCCCTGTGGTACTCACAGGACAAGCTGGACGTGTAACCGCATTCTGGGAACTAATTACCCCGCCTTCTTTCACTTATTTTTTGTCTTTTTGAGGCAGGGTCTCACTATGTAGTTCAGGCTGGACTTAAGCTCACTTGTAGCCCAGGCTGGTGTCCAATTTGCAACAATCCTCCTGCCTCAGCCTCCCGAGTGCTGGGATGACAGGTGTGCGCCACCATGCCTGGCTTATTTATTTTTTTAGTATGAAATTTCATTTGTAGGTTTTAAGGTAAAACAGAATTTGACTGCTGTTTCCCCCACTTATGCCACAGGGATAGAGCTGGGCCAAGAAGCACCCTGAGCCCTCAGACGGGAAACGTGTTCGGCAGAATCTGCGGCCCCCACCAGCCCAGTTGAGCGCCCCAGACGGAGTGAAGTGTCGGAAGCGGCTTCTGGGGTGACGGAGCCCCCGGACTCCTGCCTGCCTTTCCGCACGGCAGATGGCCCCTGTGCACCCCTGGGGTGCAGTGTGGTAATGCGCCCTGTGAATGGGTGTGCAGTGATGAACCGGGGTAACCAGCCCCTCTGCTTTCTCCACACGGCTTTAAGAGAAAACTTAGGAAAAGCACGAAAAGCATTAGGAACAGAACATCTGCATTTTGATCTTTGTATCTTGAGTGAGGCCAAATAAAGCAGCACTATCCTCCCCCTGCTGTCCTCCCTTCCCCC
>PVJX010026148.1:0-26236 GCA_004027295.1 Dolichotis patagonum | reverse complement strand
AGCAGCGGCAGCGGCAGCGGCGGCGGGAGCGCCCGGAATGCTGGCCCCGCGGGGCCCCCGCGCCGCCGCCCGCCCGCGCCCCTAGCGCCGCCCGGACCCCGCTCTCCCGCTCCGGCCGCGGTCCCAGCGAGCGGCGGCGGCATGAAAGTGACCGTGTGCTTCGGGCGGACCCGGGTGGTCGTGCCGTGCGGCGACGGCCACATGAAAGTGTGCAGCCTGGTGCAGCAGGCGGTGACCCGCTACCGGAAGGCCATCGCCAAGGTGCGGGCCGGGCCGGGCCGGGGCGGGCGGCGGCGGCGGCGGGGACCAACATGGCGCTTCCCGGACGCGCGGCGGCGGCGGCGGCGGGAGCGGGGCGCGGGGCGCGGGGCGCGGAGGGAGCGCGGCCCGGCCCGGCCCGGCCTCGCGGCGGCTCCGCCCCGCCCCGCGCCGCCGCCGGGTCCCGGCCGAGCCCCCGCGCGGGCCCGCGCCCGTAAATCCAGCCCCAGGCCTCTCCCGCCGGGCCAGGCCCCGCGGCGGCGCTGCGCGGGGGACGCGCGGGGTCCCGCAGCGCCGGGGGCGCGGGCGTGGGGCGCCGAGGCCCCCGGAGCCCCGGGCGGCCGACCTCGGTCCCCGCGGGGAAAGTGGTACCGGGCCCTCGGCGCTTACCTGTGCGGTCCTCCGCGTGGTCCGGGCCGACCCCGGAGTGGAGAGTTCCCTCTGCTCGCTGGAGTGATAACATTGTCTCCACCGAGCTGCATTCCTCTGCAATGTGTCAGAGTGAAAAGGCGTTTTGTTAAATTGTTTTATCGACCGTGTCTGTTTGACAACAGCCCGGGACGAAGTTGGTCCCCAGCACCTGAGGATATTTCCTTTGTGATGCGTCCTGCTCGGAAAGCGCTCGGTTTGCTGCCCACAGTGGAGGAGGCCG
Source organism: Dolichotis patagonum (assembly GCA_004027295.1). NCBI lineage: Eukaryota > Metazoa > Chordata > Mammalia > Rodentia > Caviidae > Dolichotis > Dolichotis patagonum. The sequence goes on along the minus strand of PVJX010026148.1, from coordinate 25,326 downwards.
GCTCCTGTGGGCTCCAGGACGGCGAGGGAGGAAGGTGGCTTTGTCTGCCCAGTTCTGGGCAGGGTGCTTAGGGTGACATTCTCCAGTTTCTCCGAGATTAAGAAGGAAAAAAATTCTTTTGCACGTTGTTTTTGTGTTTTGTGTATATTGGAAAAGTAGCATACAGTTAGCCTTTTAAAGATAATTTTGGGAGCTATTTAGGAACCTGATGCAAGGACAGATGAGGGTGACTGTTAGCAGCTGTAAAATGTTCATCACAGGCAGTTGATCTCTCACTAAAAATTGAACAGAAAGAGTGGACATGGGGCAGCTGTTTATCTTACAAAGCTGACGGTGGTGGTGGGGACCCTCAAATCTCACATGTAGCTTTTTAAAAGATTGTTTATGAATGTCAGTTTATGATTTCCGTGTTCTAAATGAAACCGACGTTGTCAGTCAGTAAAGGGAAAGAGGTGTGCGGTGATGTATAGGTGGCGATATATAGTCAGTGGTTCCTGAGGAGACAAGGTGCAGTGGGCATTTTCCACGCTGCTGATTTCACGTGCTTAAAATTAGTCATGTTTCATCATGTACCCAGTGGACATTGGTTGAATTGCCTGTTTGGAATTGTTTGATTGATCGTATCATCCATTTGTTCCACAGAATTAAGCATTCATTATGTCCAAGGCACTGTCCTGGGTGCTGGGCATTTAGGGACCTACTGGCTGCTTTGTGGGAAGTGGATGTTAAAGGCCAGCACAAGAGGCTCGGTGGTCCTCAGTGAAGGGGTCTCTCGTTGTCCTGCTCTGGGGGAGGAGAGAGCACCCCTGCGATGTTCAGTGGGGAGTTGACCGGCTTTGGTCACAAATCTAGACCTGGGACCTGTGGTTGTTTCATGAGGACTTGGGAGCGCCGAAGAAGTGGGTAGTCCAGGAAGGGGTCGGTAAGAGGAAGGGATGTGGTGAGTATGTGTGAGATGATGGGCAGAGAAGGGCAGGCGGGAAGGATACCTGACACTGGAGCTGGAGCTAAAGAACAGGAATCATCAGAGGATGCAGGGCTTTCCAGAATTATTTAAGTGCTCTTCAAGTGCATTTCACATTTAGTAGGTTGGTTTTAAGTTGGGCCTTTTACAGTTACACTAAGTTCAGTAATTGGATCACAAGACTGTTGACTTTTAAATATTGCCAGACCCGATTTTCTAAGTCCCTGTGCAGTTTTTCCTCCTTTGTAGACAGGTAATGATTAAAATTAATTTTTAGTCTTTCTTCCCATCTTTCCCATCCTGTGTAAGGTGATTATAAAGAAAACACGTGTTACCACTTTTAACGTTTATTCTCTTTTCCATTCTGCTGAACAGAACAAGATAAATTCTGTGTGAAGCGTTGGGTAGCTGGGTAGTTGTAAAGTAGAGGTTAGGTTGCTAGGTGACATGTGGCATGATGAACATCCCTCTGGTGGGGAAAATGTGGGCAGATCATGTTTATTGAAAAAAAAGAAAAACCCAACTAAGGGTTTCTCTGCAGTAAGCATTTTGTGGCATGCTGGGGCTAATTTTTGGCATTATAGTTGTACATTTGAGCTGTTTTCTCTTCAGGTTAAGCAAATCAATTTTTTCTGGGCAGCAGAATGAGCAGAATGGTATGACTCAGTATTAGAAATGTCTGCAATAAGCGGGTATTTGAAGGGTTACCCTTACTGCAGTCATATATAACATTACATTTTTGTTTCTTCAGTGAGAGGCAGTATTGTGGTTTTGATCGCTGATGGGTGACAGTGGCTGCTTGTTCTCGAGCCCTCTGAGCTGGGTTCTGTGCTAGATGTGGAGAACTGAGTTACCTGGACATGGCTCTTGCGTGCTTCACAAGAGAGGACTGTGTTTATGTGTTTGTCCTCTTGCCTGTGGCCTGACACTTGGATGCCTGCTGGATGCAGGGATGGCGCCAGCTGTGTGTGGGGGGTTTGTTGAAGGGCTGTGTACAGAGCATTATGCTTTGTGAAGAAATAGAAGGCTAAAGTCTTGCACTCAGAAAGAGGAGATGAAAAGAATATGTTATAAACTAACAGGAAGCGGGAGGATTCATTGGCAACAGGAGGGAATGAGACAGTAGTTGTGGAATTTGGAGGTGGGGGCACCATTGTGGCACTCGGAGGGGGCTGTCACTAGGATTCACATTGGGCTTGGTGGTTGATTTAGGACAGTGCTTCCTAAGTAGTGGAATGACTTAAAGAGCGCCTGCCTGGCAGGGCCATAGGGTTCTGGTTCTGTAGGTTCACAGTGGGGTCTGGGTCTGTGACCTGGGGCGGTTGCCTGGTACCTCCTGGGAAGTCACTCAGGCAGCTGGAGCTGTGTGCGCTCCTTGGCAGGCCAGGATCGGGCTGCAGAGGGCAGAACTGCCTGGGAAAACTCTGGGACTTTACACACTTTACACACTTCGGTGGTGCAGGGAGAACTGGGTATTTTGGTAGGGCAGCAGTAGTCTCTAGGAAGATAACTTGAGCACCTGTTTGCATGAAAACTGCTTTAAATACAAAGATCTGATTGCTGGTCAGTAGACCGGGCAAGAGGGCGCTGAGGGCACAGGTATGGGGGAGCAGTGGAGCTGTCTCCCTGCAGTGTCTCTGTCTCCTCTTCGCCCTCTTCTCAGCATGGCGTTGGAGGCCTAGGTTTATTACCTGGTTAGCCTTGGGCAAGCCAGCCTGACAGAGTATCATCATGGTGACCCTGTGGCACACGTGCCACGTTGGGCTGGTTGTGTCACTGAAAACTCTTAGCAGGCTTGCCATCACTGTGACAGAGCCTGTGGGGTTAAGTATTGGATACAGTGGTAAATGTGAAGTTAGTTACAGCTACACCTGGCTCGCAGTAGCTACTCAGTAAGGTTGGTTGAATCCCTAATTGGTTTCATTGGCTAAGTAGTTTTAATCCTTGAATGTTCCTAAGTTCCCTACTCTTTTGCTTGAGTTCTTCCTCTTTGCTTAAAAAAGACAGTTTGTAATTTAGTTGAAAATGGGTAGAATAGTAATCTTTGCCTATAGTGTAGCACCTTGCTGAGGGGGGCAGATTGTGTCTGTGTGTCTGTGGAACAGGGAATATAAAAGTTGCCAGTGATCCCTTTATTACAAATTGGTTTTCTGTGCCTGTGATCTTGGGATCCGTCTCTTCTGCCCCTTAAACAAAAATCGTTGTTATTTTAAAAATAACTTCAGCTTGGGTCCAGAAACTTTTGAAAATGTGGTTTCTTGTGTGTGGGGGAGATTATTAATTACAAAACCCATGCAAATTGTGGTCCTTAGGAAAAATCTTGTGGTTGCCTGAGATTGATCTGTGAAGAAAGCTGTGATTGCAGGTTACACATTTCACGCTTATTTAAACCTGTAGGAAATCAGTTACTGTGGCAGCGATCAGGAGAAAATAAAGCCAAACGTAAAATAGTGAAATGAAATAAATTTTATTATTTTGCTAGCATAGTCTGTCTTCTCAAGAGAAGGTGAACATGGGTGAAAGGCTGATCTTGCCAGAATCTGAACCTTGTTATCTTCTGCTGCAGGGCCTTTGCTTCTCAGGTTCCCTCAGGTCTGCGCCTCATACTTCCTTCTGCCTGCGGTGCTGGCGCCCTTTTTAAATGCGTTCTGGAGGATGTCGGGCTCTGCCTCCCTCACACCTCCCCCGGGGACTCCTGGAGCTCCTGTATTGGCTTGTTCCTGCAGAGCTCCGGCTTGTGTGCGTGTCTGTACATGGAGCTGTGCCTTCTCCTGCAGGATGGCCCAGCTTCAGTCTTACTTGTCTGGCCGAAGTCTGTCACACAGGAGTGACAAAGGTTGTGTAAATATGCAGTTGAGAATAAACACATCAACTGGATTCCCATGCGGAAAGACTAACTGGGGAAAGACTAACTGGGGACTTGCTAATTTCAGGGACTCCAGAGTTTGCTGTGTTTGGCATGCTGGCACGAATGGGTTTGTAAGTGGAACTAAGATTTAGTGAGATGTGGAGTCCCTGGAAGATAGACCTTTATGTCAGCTGTTTTGCAGGCATTCAGTCTGGTCTACAGATCAAGCAAAGCGTAGCCCTGGGTTTACACCGGGGCAGGTTCAGGGCAAGTGGCCAGGGCAGTATGGGAATCTGGCCTAAACACACCTAGCTTGGTCTGGCGCCTTGAACTCCTGTCAGTTGGGATCCTTGGGTTAGGGCCAGAAGTAAATAGAAATATTTAGGATCTGAGATTCACAGAGAGAAGCTGGCTAACGTGCAGCGCTTCTTGGCTCGTGGTGAACATGGATGAATCTGTTATTGGAGATGACATTTGAGGCGCTGCATGGGCTTGTCACCCACAGATGGGCCCCCATCTGTCCCTCAGGCTTCTCCTCCCTGGAGGCTGGACGCAGGTTGAGAGCGGTGAGCACACAGTAGCCGACTGGAGCTGAGTGTGTGTTTCCAATGATAGAATAGGTAAAATTGGTCTAGTAGGTTCTTTTCATGGGTCCTAACCACAGGGTGAAGATGGCATGTGGAGGCCACAAGGCGTTCTTTCCTCCTGCTTGACCACTCAGGTGGCATCCTGCCTCAGACCAAGAACAATGGCAGCAGAACAGGGGGAAGTGAATGTATGCAATTTTACCTATTTTTTGATGCCTTTTTTGTTGTATGTACAAAATAGAAGACCAAATCTTTTTTTCTTAATTTCACCAATTTTATTCAGAATTTCAAATGACTTCAAATAACACTCCATGATGAATTGCAACATCACACACACACACACACACACACACACACACACACACACATTTATACTATCTATCTATCTATCTATCTATCTCCCATATCAGGAATTGAGCTCAGGACATTGTGCTTGCCAGGAGTAGACCAAAGCTTTATGAAAAGAAAGGAGTAGAGTGGAATGGTGACTCATTTTGTCTTATAGGTCCTCCCCACTCTCCCCCGCCCACTAGCTGCATTTCCAGCCTTTTCAATTTTTTATTTTGAGACTGTATCTCAGTAAATCACTGAACTGCCCAGTCTGGGCTTAAATTGGCAATTCCGCTGCCTCAGCTCCCAGATTGCTGGGATTACAGGCTAATCATCATTTCTACCTACTTTAAAATTGTTTCTAATTGGAAAGAATGACTTTCTCTTTTGGACCTATGGCTTGTGTCTGGCTTGTCGTTTTTACAGGCTTTATGCTTTTAACTGCTACTCTTACGTGTTCCTTTTTTCTTCATTAATTCATATTGGTGCTTAAAAATAAAAATTTAAGGTCTGTAAGGGTCTTGAAATATCAATTTAATTTTTTTCTTATCAGTAAACTATATATGAACATATGTGGTCTCTTTGTACCTGGAGTTACCGCTTAGGTAGCTATAGAAAGGGATGGAGTCATGGTATGTGCTGCCGTGTGGATGGATGATTCTCGTGGACAGTATCCCCGAGCTCACACCCCATGAGGCTCCATTACTAAGAGTGGGGTGGGAGACAGCAGTGCAGCGTTTGCCTGCCGCAGGCTCGGAGCTGAGCTTGGTGGGGAGACTGCCGACGGGTATTGGTTGTGTTGAGAGGTGATGAAGATGTCCTGAATTGAAGTAGTGGTGATAAAGTTGCACAAGTGAGTGAATACACTAAGAACTAATTATCTGCTTTAAATTGATGAATTTTATAGTATGTGATTGTATCTCATAAAGATATTAAAAATATACTACATGAAAAAGTACTACATAAGCCACTATGAATAAGACTCCATTTTCAGGCACTTTATAGTTCTGAAAATCCCATAAAACCTTTGTTTGTGTATCCGAGGTGAAGCCTCAAGGAAAACTGGCCATTCTGAGGAATTTCCCATACAGCGTGTAAACCATGCTCACTCCAGCCTGTGGTCTGTCCTGTTACTGTCCCCAGGCCCTTGCTCTTTCTTCCCCCTTGGAGGGCTTTGCAGTTGCTCACCTGTTTCTCTTCCTATTCAGTTCTCCAGCTGCCCCTGCTGACTAGGGTGCCCCGGAAATATACTGAACAAAGGAGCTTGCCATTGTTTGCTTTTGGCTTGTAGTAGTTCTCAGGAGATCTTTGAGCCTCAATGTCCCATCTGCGTCTTACGCTCAGGTGCTGGGGTTCCACTATCAGTGCCCAGCCTACGCTAGTAACCTGCATGGTGCACAGCGGCTTTTCCGAGGAGTAGGCAGGGTGTACAACCCTTAGGAAAAAAGTTCTGGTGGTGGAACTTGCCTTCCTCAGTCACACACTCTTGAGAGTTGAGAAGTTTTGCGTGGGATATCCTTTAGAAGGCCTTATTATTTAAGCATAAGTATCTTTTAAGAGAAACTGCTTGCTTTCTGGGCATAGTGGCACACTCAGGAGGCTGAGGCAGGAGGATCCCTGTCAGTTCAAGGCTAGTGTAGGCTACGTAGTATTTAAGGTGAGTTCAAGACCAGCCTGCATTGGATGGCAAGACCCAAAATATGTACACAAACTTGCTCAGAAATGAGTTGGCATGACTCTTTAGCTGGTAGTGCTGCATGACAGTAGATGGATGACATGTGTTTATATATACAGCATGTCTGTACATGCACATGCTTACATGCATTCCAGAGGTTGATTTTTTAAGGTGTACCACATGACACAGTTAAAGAGATGACTCGTCACTATTTTTCTTACTTTTGGTGTTTAAAATCCAGATACTGCAAAGGATTACATTTTTGGAGCTCGCATGTATTTGTGTGTGATTTTTTTGTTTCTTGTTACTTGTATTTCATACCTTCAGAATAGAAAGTGAATCCATATCATGAGGATTACATTTTCAAAAGGGCTTTTTGAGATAATCTATACTAAAAACCAGTCTGGCCCATAAGAAAACAACTTGCTGTATGCTTCCCAACATGAAGATGGCTAACTAATCAAAAATATGTTTTATTAACATTAAAAGCACAAAAAATGCTGTTTTTGCTCGGGTAGTTGATATAATGCGGTTCTTGTTCTATTCCTTTTTTTTTTTTTAATATAAAGTAACTAAAATGGGAATGTCTTTTCAGCCTATTTTAAGTTTTATTTCTGAACTCAGCATGCAATCTAGAATTCAAAAAGGCAGCCTTTTCCCCCCAGGGAACCCATTTTCTTGCAGTACAAAGGCATTTAAGATGTATAATTGATAATTCTGAAACCCACGATGGGGTCATTTGCGAATGATAACCAAGTCCCTCCCGGGCAGGGTTCTGCTCTCAGCTGAGATTTCTCTCAGTACAACCAGCAGCACCTGCAGGAAGAGATGGACGTGCAGGATACTGGCTCCTTGTTGTGTCTGTCACACAGGATGTCACTGAGTCACCTAATCCCTTCACGAAAGTAGGATTCGGTGTCTTCACCACTGCATTGGCACTCTGGAAAGAGAACTTTTCAGGCAAATTCAGGGCTCCAGAATTGGGATTGATCTTCTGTGTTGTTACCTGTTTAGACAAAGACATCTAGAAGGTGGCAGCATTTTAACATGTGTCCTGTTGAAGAATATGAAATAGTATATATTAAATTACGATTATGAAGATACATCCTGTCAGGACTATTTCTTTTTTTTGAGGAAACCTGGAATGCTAGTAAACTTTCCACGGTGGAGTTAGATTTGTTTGCTGTTGCTGCTGGGGACTGAGTGGGGTCAGTTTTATCTGCTGTAACGTACTGCTTGGAACACAGATCTTCCTAGACGCAAGCATGGCTGAACACGGCCCTTCCGGTGAGGGGTGAGGTGGGTTGTGGTCCTGGGCCTCTAAAGCCACCTTTCTCGTGGATTTGTTATCAGGGCTCAAAGAGAGAATGAGAGCAGACACTGTGGGAAGTTAAAGGGAATAGCTGTTAGCTGTACATTTTCTCATTTTTTTCCAGGAGTGACGACTGGTGATTAAGGATCACCTGAATAAATCCCTAAGTTGTGTCTTAGCACCCTCATTGCTGGACACCAACTGCGCTAGACTGGGAAATTGAGTGCATGATAGAAACTGTCTCCCTTGGAAGACGGCTCAAGGGAACTTTCTTTTGCAACCCAAGTAAAATTCTAGTGACATTAATGTGGGTGGTTAGAACTGCCTTTAAGGGAAGAACTTTGTCAGTTTTGGGTTTTGGCCCTCAGTGTTTTGAGCTTAGGAAAATCCTGTAAGTTAGTTGTTACTGTCAGTTTTCAGATCTGTAATTGGAGATGTTACCTTTTTGGCAGTCATGAAGGTTAAGTGACTTCACGTAGATGATGCACATGTGCACGGTCTCTGTCTCTATAGTTTAAGTTTAATTCTTATTTTTTTTTTTGGTACCGGGGATCGAACTCATAACCTTGTGCTTGCCAGGCAGGTGCTTACCTCACTGAGCTAAATCCCTGGCCTCTGTAGCTTAATCTTGCAGTGATCTTCCTGCCTAACCTGAGTGCTGGGATTACAAGCATGTACCACCTTGCCCAACTTTTGCTTTCTCTTTTAAGTTTTAAATATGTTAGGCACAATTTTAATAGCTAATTTATAAATCAATCTGATTTTATTTGATTTATGATAATGTGTCAGTTTTTGAGGTGATCTGTTAAAGGATCAGTTTCCTTCTAAAGTGCTGTAGGAATTCCAGTGTCATGATATTTCTAAATCAGTTGGAAATAGAGGAAAATTCTTTGTCCAGGAAACTTTGGATCATTCAGTGTGTGAGGATGTGGTTCTTACTGGTCCAGGAGAATTGTTTTTGCCCATCTGCCTTGTCTGCCTCTGTGTGGATTGTCCCCACCCTCTGCGGTACAGGAGGTGGGACCCAGGGCCTTGCCCATGCTGGGTGCAAGCTCTGCCCCTGAGCTGACCTGGATGGCATTTTCCATTAACCCTATTACTTCTGTAAAGTAACTGCAGCTGCTATACTACTAGATCAAAGAAAATTAAGTGAAAATTTATTTGCTGTGTTTGAAATATTTAAAAGGCATTGGTTGCACATTTTCTATTAAAATATTGTAAAATGTGGAAAGAATAAAACTCTAAGCTGTATATCTGTAGTATAATACTCTACTGATTTATAAGGCACACAGGGGTTTTAAGGACTTTTAGCATTTATTGACCAGTAGCCCTGAGACTGCCCTGAAGTTCCAGGAGATCATCTGTTATAAAATAAAAGGAGAAAAATGATATTTTAGTGATTTCTTAATCCTTTATTTTATAGAGGCCTCTATAATTCAGGTGCCCATAACCCTTCTTTATTCTCCTTAGCCTCTTAAAATGGTGATTTTTTTGGGCAGCTAAATCCACAGTACAAGAATACCGACCATCTTCTGCGTAGGTAGGCAGTTGTGGGGCTGACAGATTGATGCAACTTTTAATACCTGAGTTCGGCTAAAGGCACCCGTTGCAGCAACGGGAGGATTTCACCCAAGCCTTGACCTATTTATTTATCATCCTAAACAGGGCATGATCTCCTGAAGAGGTGTTCCCATGCTGAGCATGGCCAGCAGAGTTGCTACCTCAGACTTGCAAAATTACCAAGACATTGGCTTCCTCACGTACGGCCCACCTCTTCTAAGCCATCTTTTCCATCCCACAAGGTGGAAAGTTGTTTTCTTCTCTCTGTGGACCTTGAGCATCTCGTTAATTAAAATAATGCCTCCTCGTCTTCCAGTATATCTTTAGGGAAGTAGCCAAGTAGTGATTAAAGCATTACAGCTTTCCCAGTTGTGCAATGTCTGTATTTTGAGTCCAGTCCTGCCCAGAATCTGTTTGTAAACATTGTTTCACACAAGCAGCATTTGAAATGCAGAGTCTCAGTTTCACGCGGGATGTGACAGTGCAGCACTGGAGATCCGAACTGAAATGTTTCCTCCCTTTGCAACTTCTTTGTTTCTGTGCTTTGTTAATGAGGGACTCAAGCATTTGGTAACAAAACTGAAGGGAAATAACTGGGGCAATTTTAGAGAGCTCTTAATCTGCTTTGATTGGTGGGATCTTGGTTCTGTGTGGTTCTTTTCACCCAAGAGAAGGAAGCTGCTTTCTTTCTGGATTCAGGGGTTGGCATGACCTGCTCAGTCTTTGATCTTGGTGTTGGAAGGCCTTGTAGGTCAGGACTGATCGTTGGTGATTGAAAGCTCCTGGCATTATTTATCTGCCCATCAGTGTTGAGAAAGTTCCTTTAACAGTGATCCCATCACCTTTTTCAGTTCTGGTTTATGGGATTTTCAGAGAGGTGGAAGGGAAGGAACCCAAGGCAGCAGTGTGGGGAAGTAGTTGTAGTCCTACCATCCTTACCGAGAGTGCTGGTTCCTCTGGTGCCTGACCTGGCTGTGTGCACCGTGGAGTGGTGTACTGACATGGTCCGGGTGTGCAGGTGAGGCAGCTGGGCTCATGTGGCTGAGACCTCTGGAGAGGCTGCCCCTGTGGTGGGTGACCTGGCCTTCCTGGGTGGACCCCACCCAGGAAGCACTGTGGCTCACGGCACCCAGCCACTCAGGTGTGGCCCTTTGGGATGTTGTAATGCCACAAGGGAGAGTCTAGCATCCTTCCAGGAGAAGGACAGGTTCTTTTCCAACTTGTGTTTGCTCGGATGGTGTATGGGTTTAGGGAAGAAGCTTTGGAGTGACCTTCAGGCTGGTGCGAGGGAAGGAGGCTTGCTGGCCGTCAGAGATCTTTGTTACTTAAGCATGATCCATGGAGTAGCAGCACTGACATCTCTTAGCAGTAGAATTTAGCTCGGTGGCAGAGTGCCTGCCTGGCAAGTGCAAGGTCCTGAGTTAAATTCTTGGTACCAAAAAAAAAAAAAGAAAAAAAGAAAAAAAAAGAATGGAATAGAATAGTGTTGGCCCCCATCCTATACCCTCTGTGTTTTAACAAAATCCCTAGATGGTACCAGACAAGCCACAGTGTAGGAATACCTGAAAGTTATTTAATTAAATCATTTGTAGTACCAGGGTTTGGACTGAGGGCCTTTGTGCTGAGCTTATCTCCAGCTGTTTAAATTTTTTTTTTTTTAATTCTGAGACAGATTCTTACTAGGTTGCCCACATTGAGTTCAAACTTGGGGTCCTCCTGCCTTAGTCTTCCAGAGTGCTGGGATTACAGGTGTGTGCCACCACGATTGCATGAGACATTTTTTTTTTTTTTAAACTGGTGCACAATCTCCACAAATGAAGGGAATCAGATCTCTGGGTTGGACTGGTTGTTGGTAGTTACACAAAGCTCCCACTCAGGGCTTCTGTGTGTGGCCAGGATGGGGAACTTGTGACCTAGAGAGCAACCTGCAGATATTTTGACACTGTTGCGTCTCATGTTGTGGGATCCAGAACAGAAGCGGAGAGGATCCGCCAGCCTGCTCAGGTCACTTGTGTGACCACAGCCTCGTGGCAGTGTTTTCATTTCTGACTTTGAAGTCGCTCAGCTCTCCCGGTTAATTGTGTTGAGTTTCCCTTGTGGAAACAGTGGACAGACAGCACGTGTTAGGTATTCCCGAGATTGTCACTGTGAGCTTTTGTGTAGTCTGACTTCAGAAACCACTTCACTAAACAGACACAGAGAGGGGTAAAGAAGGGCAGTAAGAAGAACACAGATGGAAGGCAAGGGGCGGGGGTGGGAGGGGAGCGGGGCCAGGCTGTGTGACACAAGAGTGATGTTGGGAGTCTCCTTATTCTCCAGGTGACTGTGGTGTGTAGAAACAGGCCAGCTAAGATTTTTATTTTGGGTGAAGAAGAAAGAGGGCTTGTGGGTAGCGGGCTGGAGGCTGCTCTTGTTAGAGTTTCCTTTCATGGCCATGTGGATGTGCTTCTGTTTGTGGGAGGGACAATGCTAGAAGGGACTGTGGACACTTTCATGTGTCCAGTGAGCGGGGTCCTGCTCCCAGGACATGCCCACTGCAGGATTCCCCTCCCTGTACCAAGGTGCCGGGGTCTGACTGGTGCTGGCCAGTGCATGCTTCTGGTCACAGTTCCTCGTGAACCTGCATGTGGACCCCAAGATGTGCCCGCTCATGGGTTGGTTACTGTCTTCAACAGAGCAGTGCCTGTTTCCCTATCATCCCGACTCCTTAGAGCCTGTGTATTTTTGTATTTTATATACAAGCTGTCCCATGAATACAGAATCCACCAGCTTTTGTGTAGAAGGCTGGCACAGGCTGGCAGCGCTGCCACCTGGTTCTGCTTCTTGGATGGCCCTGCGTGCTGTGTACTCAGCAAGCCGAGAACCTAGCACAGAGCTCAGTGGCACACAGCTAGGAGGCGGCTGCAACAGGAGATGGTGTCCTCCTGGCGTGGTTCTTAAGAGAATAATAAAAATACTGTCTTCCGTTCCTGTACTGCAATATGCCGTAGTGTAGGAATGTTCTAGTGCTGAATTTTATCGACCTGATAGAAATTTAATGCATACTGTTTCTGATAACACTAGTGGGCTTGGTAGGAGTCCACCGTGTGAACCCCAGGGCAGCTGGAAATCAGAGGGCCATGACTCAGGGCTCCTGGAGAGTCCCAGGAGGCAGGGCAGGGATGTTGGCCTCTTCTGACTTGGGCCTGGAAGCCAGCATAGTCTGTTTGTCCGTGTATTCTGTTTACTAAATGTTTCCAAGCCTGCCTGGATCCCAAGGGATGGAACACCACCAGGAGTGCGGAGGAATTTGTCTCCATCTTTACTCTGCTGCAGGGGTATGTGTATGTGTGTTTTTGCATACGTGTGTAAATCTGTACACAGAATGTCAAACATTCTTCTTAACTGTTTTGGGTCATGTTTTAGAATTGTATTTTTCTTGAACTGGGCAAGGGTAATAAAGTCTGTATCCCAGACTTTTGAAGCTGACAAATCTAAGAAGTTGTTTGTGTTTGTTTGCATGTCATGAACCTGAAGATCTGATGGCTTTCCCAGGCTCCATGGCAGGAGGAGATAATGGTAGCACGTTGGGTTTAGGAGGCGTCTTCTTCCAGGAGGTTCAAAGTAGTGAGCCACTCGAGATGTCTTTATGGGGATGTCATGTGAGGCCAGAAAGCCGTAGAGCCCAGGTTCATAGAGAATGCAGTGGGTTCCTCCTCCTGCCAAGGTTCTGTGTTCAGAAGGCAGCTTCTGCTGGGCTGTTTCTGTTCGTGACTAGAACTTGAGTGTGAATCTGTCTTTCTTAGACCTGATTCTGGAAAATGGTAGGAGTTGCCTTTGGTACTTCTGGTGATAGCTGGATTAAGCAACATTTCCCAAAGCTGTGCCTTGTTTACCAGTTCCCTTGCTTTCTGCTTGTGCCTGGACCGGGAGTGTTCTTTCCCTACTTTACCTTTACCGTTTGCTTCTTCTGTTATTTCATCTGCACTGCTGCAGCTTCAGAGGCACCCTGCTGCCCCAGGTTAGGTCCCCACCCGCCCCACCCTGGGTGGGTTGCTAGCTTTCTCTCAGGGAAAGAAAGCACTGAGGGTCACTTCTGTCTGCCACGGCCCCACCCAGCCCTGACTCCTGGTCCACCAAAGATTCAGGAAGAGATACAGTGTTGAGTAAAGAGATAAAAAGGGGCACTGTGCAAACATGTTCTTTTTGAAAGGAAGTCATCCAATAATTTTAATTGTTAATACATGTTTTATTAGTTGTAAATAATTAACACTGGCTGAACTTTTAAGAGAGGATCAGTTCACAGCATCAAGAAGGGTTTCTTAAATGTATCTCCTGTCATGTGAACGCTCGTCCTGGCTGCCCATCGTCGTGAAAATCTGGAGCTCTTCAGCTCATCCTGCTGACAACTGTGGCTGACTCGCTGGATTTACGACATTCACTTGTCACCATAAAGATTAGGTGTGGATATGCAGTTCCAGGTGGTGGACGGCTTGTCCATAAAGGAGATAAAAGAGAATGAAATGTATCCTTCATGGAAAAGCAGAGTACTTGAAAACTTCAGGGCTTATGACTAATGCTGTAGTTAATTAGTTAAGAAATACTCTCCTGGCTTTCTGGAGCCACTGGTTTTTTTCTCCCTCTTCATCTTTTGTAGTTAAACCTGCATGACTATTAAGGTGTGTACTTCCACGGTAGCTGTACCCTGCTGAGTAGTGTCTGCAGCATGACATATCAATCAGGGTGGGACAAGTGCTGTTACCTTCACAAGAGAGATGTTCACTTCAAACTGGGTGTTTCTTCCCTCCCCTTCCTTCGGAGGGCTGTGAAGACTCTCTTCTTTGCGTCTTCCCTCTCAGTGTGGGAGCAGGAGATCCATGCAGAATAACTGAACACTTTTTGCATCTTCCTGCAGATGCAGCGTCCCCAGGAAGGACCCATAAGCTCCGTTAGGAAAAGTTAGAGTGACAGTGTGAAAGCATAGAGGAAGTCTGTGGTATCCCAGAGATAGCGTTTTAGAGCGCACAGTGGGCTGAGTTAGTCTCTTGAGTCAGATGCAGTTATGTCCAGCCTTTGGAGACCCGAGAAGGTGACAGGTCATTCATTCGTGGTTGTTAGGCTGTGTGACCCAGGTTGTTTGTGTTCTAGCCTCCTCATTTCCCTCCCTTGCTTTTAGCTTTTCTCAAGAAGGCTGAAGCAGTTCTTTTGCAGACTTGGCCTTGAAACCAGAGCTCAGCCTTGGCGTAGACCACAGCTTCCTGGGGAGGGGCACTGGCAGCAGCCTTGGAGCCTTGGCTGGGCAGTTGCCGCAGGCCAGCAGTGTGTCCTGCAGTCCTCCACACGTGGCTCCTCCTGAGACCGTCAGGCTCGCGTCTCTGTCACTGAGGTCCTGGTGGCAGGTGTGCGTTTCTGAGCTTCTTAATCACAGTGGCTAGAAGATCAAGTGTCTGTCTGGTCAGATTTTGGAATGTCTTGTAGGAAAAAGTTAGATTTTGTTTTGCCTAAATAAAAAGGGCGAGCATCTCAGAGTGGAGTTAGCTATGGCTCTTACTGTTTTTTCTTCAAGTGGGGTTGTCCCGTGTTTTGTGGTGCTCTCAGGTTGTCAGAGCGTGCTGATGTCCACATGCATCTGGTGGTGGGAGTGTGTCTGTGGGTCCTCCTGGTGGGAGGCTGGGATGGAAGGAATTTTTCTTACCACACCATTTCCAACTTCCGGCGAAAGGGGCCGGATTTATAGTCACAGACTGTCTTTTGGTGTCTTTTGAGTAATATGTGGTGCTTCTTTTATATAAAACTGCATTGGTTTAAGAAATGCAGCCAGTGTTTAAATGACTTAACAACCTTAAAAAAAAACTATTTGTATTGAAATCTAGAAAAAAAGTACAATAAAATGTTTCACTTTTCTGTGCCTCTCCATTAGCTTGGCTGTAGCTTGACATTTCCTGCCTTGTGTTCATGAGGACAGGGGCTGGCCAGTTGCTGGCTGCCCAGCTGGTCTGGCTGTGACAGGACTGAGGGACAGGGGTGGGGGACAGGGTGGTGCTCGCCAGCCCTGGGGGCACGGCAGCCGTGCGGCTGGGTTTCCATTCTCCGTCACTTGTGCTCCGCGCCGCTGTCAGTGAAACCATCCCAGCATCTTTCCCTCTTGTTTACAATCAACCTCATTACCGTGCACGCCTCCTTGGGGATCAGACTGATTGGTAAATTAGTGCCGCCGGAGAAGCGGAAGACAATGTGCGAGCGTGTTTTATTTAAACAAACACACTCTACAATTTATTTTATTGGATTTTTGTCCTCTGCATGAGAATACCACAAGTAATTCCATTAGTCTAGAAAATGCTTTTGCACGCCGGATTACGGGCTCAGAGTGTTGTTGTTGCCAATAAAAGACATCAGTCTTTAATAAATGAGGGCAATTTCCAGCTGCATCAATAATTAAGTAGGAATATGACAAGTTTCACCCCAACCCAAGCTGCACAGTGTTCAGACGAGGTCCTCCTGCAGATAAAATGTTTTTAGAGCTCCTGATTCGGTGATTAGCGCCAGATTCTGCCACATGGATGCTGATTGCAGTGAGCGTACTGGGTCTCGGGAGAATGTTAGGACTTGTTAATCATAAATGCATATTGTGGGAAAGTTGGGAAATACAGATGTTTGAAAGAGGATAATAAGTCACTTACGATCTCATTCCTTAGAATAATCTAAAATTTGCAGTCTTGGTATGTATCTGAGAACACTTGTACCGTGAGGATTGACCCCAAGCTGTAACAGGTGTTAAGCTTATACCTACCACTTCGCCACACCCCCAGCCCCAAACACGCTTTTTAAAATAGTCACAATCACAGTGCATGGAACATTCTTGTCATTTATTTTACTTAATATATTAGCATTTTCTCATATCTTCAAATTTTTTTTCAAATTTAAAAGTTGTAAAGCATCTCGCTAGACAGATATATTTAGCTGTTTGGTTCTTGAAGAAAATTTTAGTTTATTTCCTTAGTTTTCACTTTTGTTTTCTTTTCTGAGGCAAGATCTTGCTAAATTGCTAATTTGTCCAAGTTGGGCTGAAACTTACGCTCTTCCTGCCTCAGCTTCCCGGGATGTTGGGATTACAGGCATGCCCAGCTTGTTTCACCACTGAAGAACATAGTAACACTAGTGCATGAAGCGTTGACTGCAGCCTGGATTATTCAAGGTACTCAGCTGAAAGTTCCGAGTGGCAGTCGAGATCATGGAACGGCGCCCAGTGTCTGCATCTGTGTTGCTCCGTTCTAGCAGTGGTGCCCACCCTATGTTAGGGTCTGCATGGGAGCTTTGCCCCACCTCTGCCGTAGTGATGCTGCCGCCGCCGCCGCTGCTGAGCTGAGGTCCTCACCCTCGTTTTGGTCATCTTTTAGCTGTTTGAAGATTGGATTCGAGAGATACACAACAGCTCCCCCTTTCCTCCACCTGTCAGTTACCGGTGGTCAACCAAACCCAAAGACGTGAAGTGGCAAATTACAGAAAAGAACAGCACATAGGTTGGAAGCTGCACGCCATTCTGAGACACGTGGTGCGATCTCGTGCTGTCCTGCTGCACCCTGACTGGCATAGTGGGTCACACCCTTGTCCTGGGGACGCGCAGTGTACTTGCCACCGCTGTGCATCTCCTCAGTCATGCTTGAGCAAAGCGGTCTCCGTGCTCGCTGTGACCTGACCTTGCTCTGTGAGAGGCTGACAAGTTAGTGACTGTGAGAGTACGATGAAAGAGGTGCCAGGCACGCGTCATGGAAAGGCAGGTCAGTGCTGATAGGATAGACAGTGAACGTTAAAGCCCATTGTGGTGGTGCACGCCTGTAAGGCCTGCGGTCTGGGAGGCTGAGGCAGGAGGATCACAGTTTGTGTCCAGCCTGGGCAACTTAGGTCCTACCTAAAAAAATTAAAAAGAGGGCTGGGGATATAGCTCAGTGCCTAGGCCCTGGGTTCAGGCCTCAGTACAGATTAAAAAGGAAGTTGCTTGCAGGGTTTGGTGTGCACCTTGGTTTCAGGCAGCCCCTGGGGTCTGGACACGCACACCTCCGCAGATAAGGGGACTGCATGGTGGGTGGAGGAGGTGGCCTGGTTCAGCACTGTGCGGTGGCTGTGGCAGTGACCCTGATCTTATTCCCTCATGGAGATTGACTCCGCATCAGGGAGCAGAGTGATGGGTTGGGAGATGACGGCTGACCACATCCATGTGCTCTGGAGCTGGAGTTCTGTGTCACAGAGGGAGGCCAGGGTTTCACGCGCAGGAAGCGTGGCCTGGGTGAGGGTTGACACTGCGCACAGGTTCTCGTCCAGGCCCGCGGGTTGCAGACTATAAAGGTGATTGTGTCATTTTTGCAGATGTGCATTTCATTTGCCTCTTTGGTCTTTTATCTTTAGAGATTTGGAAATGCTAAGTGTCTCTCTGCAGCATTGTTCACCCAGCTATTTAACAAGCTCTCATTAAGTTAGGTGCCTCCTCTTAGTGTCACTGACAAGCCTCAAGTGGCTGCTCACCTTGCTGAGGTCTGTAACTCTGTAAGAGCCTGCTTTTTGGAGGCACCCTTGTCCTTTTGGGCTCGTCACAGCTACCCTGGCATATATGAGGAATGTGTCCTGTATAACTACTGTGTTTGTGTTAATCTGTTTATTACTGTTCCTGTGAAATGGGGTTTTAGCTTTGTATTCATGAGTTGCAAGATTGATTTACAGGGATATTTTAAGTAAGTCTCTAAGGGTCAACAAAGGGTGAACGAGATCTAGTTTTTTTATTTTAAGAATTGGATGTGGTGCTAATTTTTAGACTATTTCAAGCATGATTACCATATATAATAAAGTTTTGTTGTTTGACCTACCTAAAATAATGATTCATATTAGTTGCTTTTTCTTTGAATTCTGCATGCCATTTTTTGAGTTCCAAAAACAAATCTACATATACGTGTTGGAGAGGAAATGTATATATAGGGTCCAAAGGCTAACTTTTAAGTTTTTAAAGGACCTGTATTAAGTAGGAAGTGCCAGAAATTGATAAATTTAGGTGGATTTTTTTTTTTTTGAGTTGGATCTTCAGAGCATTTTTTGGGTTTTGTTTTGTTTTTTCAGGCAGGGTCTCACTGGGTAGTTCAGGCTGGTTTTGAACTCACTGTGAAGCCCAGGTTGGCCTCAAACTCACTGTGATCCTCCTGCCTCAGCCTCCTGACTGCTGAGATTACAGGCATGCATCAGTTGGAGCATGGTATTTAAGTAGAGACGTTAATTGGGTAGGTGTAGATCTCATGGAACTCGGTTCCCTGGCCTGTGTAGTGGCCAGGCAGTCCTCATTCCTTTCTAACCACCAGAGAGACTGACGTGCCCTGACTGTAGTTTCTCGTGTCTTCCACTCATGAAATTCTTAGCCCACGGGGGCAGCAGTGGTGTCTCTAATGCTGTTCAGAATATCAGATGGCTTCCCCCGTTCCCTGGTAGCCTGCTTGCCGATACCCGCTCGGGGTTAATGCTCACGTAGCACTCGGTTTAACATGCAGTGGGATATCTTTCTTTGTTTGTTTGAGCTAGTCCAACATTGTCCCTTGGCTGCCTGCAGTCCCTGGTTATGGTCAGAGCTCTGGCCAGTGCACACAGTGATGCCGTGCAGACTTGCCCTGGGGTTGTGTTGGCAGTGGGCTCCTTTGCCGGGGATACTTACAATGCAGTTTCCACAGAACCCTGGACACAGCTTGCTTCAGTGTTTTAGACTGATGAGATCATGGGTGGTTTCCCCCATTTTCTTAAGTTTTGATAACATGGTTGATGATATTTTTGTGACAAATTCTATAACCACTTGCTTTTAGTTTTCATTTTTTCTATTTTCTTTTTTGGTACCAGGAATCCATCTCAGGGCCTCACACTAGCTGGGCAGGTACTGCACCACTGCACTGTGTCTCTGGCCTTAATCACTTGCTTTTATTTTAGATGTGTTACAGGATTTATTATTTTCTTAAATATTTAAAATACACTGAGGCAAAAATATTTTAAATAAAAATGGAGGTCCATCAGGAATATTTAAAAATTTAGATGTGTTTTAGAGAGAATATTTAGAAACTTTTAGATGCGAATTGCACTATTCAGTGTTTTACTCCCAAATTAATGCTTTTTATCCATTACCTCTGGATTAGAATGAATTCAACTTCACTCCACAGGATCATTGTGGTTTGATACACTGAAAAAAGTAACTTAAAATGTTTCAAACAAAGTAAAGTTTAAAGCCTTTCCTAATATATTTCATTGTATATACTTCAAATCGTTGCAGTAAATCTCTAGTGTATAGGGGGGAAAAATAAAGTATCTTTCTTTTAGTCCTCTACCAAGATCTTGCTGGTTCTAAACCTTCACTCCAGTACCCCGTGGAGCAGGCTGAGATCGAACTCATGATCTTGCTTTGCCAAGCAGGCACTTAGGGCACTGAGCTAAACCCCATTTCCTGCCTCTGCTGTCTTAAGACTTCTCAGAATCCTTAGCACAAGTGTATCTCACGCTGCTTGATCAATATATGTTTAGATTTCTTATCCTTAAATTACCTATAATTGTTAATAGCTTTTCTTTTTCCATGGTATCAGAGGTTGAGTCCAGAAGCCAGTTAGGATGATATCTGAAGGAAAAACAGTACATATTTCAATAGTGGGGCCAAGGTACATTCTATTTACAGGTTAAAAATATCTAAAAATTATAGCAGCCAACTGTGTCACAAAATTTCTTAGTAGCTGCCAGATATAGGTTCTTACTTTCAGGGTGTTTAAGGCCTATAAAGGAAAATTCCATTAATTTTGTACATGGTTGTTTGCCTAAAAATGTCAAAAACATCTCCACTCTCGCGTGTTTGAACCACATCCTTAAATTCTGGGTTATCTGATAGAACACGGTTTTCTCATTGGCTTAGTTGCTTGGGTTTTCTATCCCACATACACTGTATACTGTAGAATTTAAATTGCTGATTTATTTCTGGTCTACTCTTCTATCCCAGCTTTTTCTCCCAGAAACCTTCCTTGATGTAAGAGCATGTAATTAAAGTTAAATATCTGATAGGAAAAGGAAAGACGTATTGAGAAGGTCTGATTCAACTCTTAGGATTCTGTTATACAACCACACCAGCCTTACCCCAAAACACTATTGGCTCATTTTTTTGCCCTCTTAATTTTCCTTTTACATCAAACATTGACTGTGATGAAAAGTCGGTCTGGCCTTTAGTTCGAAGTCTGTACTGCTGTACTTTTCCAAATGTGGAAATCACCAGAAACCAATAAAAAAGAATGGGAAGGAACCGAAGAGCAGACAGGAAATACCAGTTCCCCTGGCGAGCCTGAGCTCATCTGGGACGCTGTGTGTCCAGGTCTCAGGGCCGAGTGGAATACTGCATCGCCTTCTGCTCCACGTCCCTCTTCACAGCAGTGACCTCTGCAGCTGCCACGCTGCTCAGAAAGCCTCACGTCGCCCGCAGGGTGTGATTTATGCTCCTGTGAGCCGCTGCACATGTGGGGCTCGGGAGGGTTGGCTGGAGCAGGGGCTCCAAGTTTGCAGCTTTATTTGGATGCTAAGTCTAGACCGTGAAGTGTGGGGTGGACGTAGGATCTGCTGCCCCAAGTTCAAGAAAAGTACAAAGTCACCGGAAATACAGCCCTTCAAATAGAGGAAACCCCAAGTGGCCTTTATGTTTCCTGTTACTGTTTCGTGAAATAATATCTTTTGACTTCCCCTTAATGTTGAGTTTCAGCTCCTTTGTGTGGGACGGGGTGAGTGATATTCTTCAGGATTCCAGCGTGTTGTGTCTCTGCCCGGATGATGGTTCTTTGTTAGTTTAGAAGTCTTATTTTACCCAGGGAAACAGTACAGGAAAACAACAGCAATTTGGGCTTGCAGCTCACCCTATTTCTATTTTTTAAAAATGCAGCTTCTTTAAAAACCATGACAGGAGAAAAGAAGGGGTGTATTGTTGTCCCTGTGGACCAAATAGGCATGAGACCAAAGATGAAGTCCTTACTTAGCAATGATTTTATTATTAATGAATCCCAGGAGAGTTTTAACAGCAGAGCAGGATTTCCTCCTATTGTGAGTGTTGGTGACCTCCAAGACTTAATTTCTTAGTGGAGTATTCCTATGATATCTTTCTGATTACAGCCTTGTAGTAATTAGATGTTTATCCCAAGAAACTGCTGCCAGCAGAAATTTATTAATAGTATAAGGGAAGTGCTTATGTACCTTATTATGTCAATCGTGACTTGACAGTCTGCATTATTCCAGAAATGTTTAGAAAAGGCTCTTGAGCTGAATCCCCAAGAGGTCTTGCATAAGCCAGTACTTGGGAGTTATGTGAGCACCTCCCAACTGTACTGTGACTTTGGCTGAAAAGCGTCCAGGTGTAAGGGGAGAAATGGAAAATCAGGAAGGCTTTGGGTGGTTGTTTTTTTTCACAAGGGCAGAATACTGTGCTTATAAAATGGGCCTGAGTAGCTTTGAAATCATTCATAGAAAAGACGCAGAGTTAACAATGAACTTCATAGGAGTTTCTGCTCAGTGGCATTAATGTCAAAGTTTGTTCACTTCCAGGGGTGTAGATCCTCCCTAAAAGGGACCCAGAGAAGACAGAGAACCGAGAAAACCATCCAGGGATTTACCAGTGTGTGGGACTTTCTTGGAAATGGGCACATCTCTCTGAAAGTGCAGAGTGAGAGAGGTGTGCTGGTTTTGTTTATGCATGGGTCTTGCCTGAATATCATTTGCAGTTTTATGTTGCAGAAATGCTATAGCTTGTTTTTTCCTCCCTGTTCATGCAGGTCAGTTCATAATGCACCTCCCTTCACAGACACAGGGAATCCACCTGGTTTTTTTTGAAATACAGAAGCTGGTGATATGTATGTAGTTGTTTTATGTGGATACTGATTATAGCTTTATACATATTAATGCTAATTGATAAAGAATACTGTGTATGCTGTAGGATGCTAAGTTTTTCTACATCAGAGGCTGATAGCTATCCAATTAGCTGCTATTTCCTTCCTTCAAGGAAACTCAAAAGGTGAACCAAGATTATTTTATTTTATTTTATGTTATGTTATGTTATGTTATGTTATGTTATTTTATGTTATTTTATGTTATTTTATGTTATTTTATTTTATTTTATTTTATTTTACGTTACGTTACTTTACTTTACTTTACTTTATTTTATTTTATTTTATTTTATTTTATTTTTTGGTACCAGGGATTGAACTCACGACCTTGGGCTTGCCAGGCAGGCGCTTAAGCCACTGAGCTAAATCCCTGGCCAAGATTTATTTTTTAAAAAACACTAAAACACTGTAAGAAAATCAGTCACCTAAGTTCTTGTAATCAATAAACTTCTAATGTCATTAAAAGTGTGATTTGTTATTCATGAGTTCAGCACACACATGACTTCTTAGCTCTTATATAATTCACAGAATAGAATTTGCAGCAAAGAACTGAAGAGCTTCCTTCTAAATATGCGATCAAGCAGTGAGGTCCAGGGTTAGAAAATGGTTAGGAAATGCTCTGTTGCACTGTTTGCTGTCACACTTTTTTTTTTCTTTTTTTCAACCACAGCTCATGATGTTTCCTACTCAGGAACACAAACCTAATCTCTTCCCCTCTGTTCAGGATAACCTGACTTTTATAACTGGGCCTCTGGGATGAGGCAGAGGCAGCCTAGGGGCACTGCTGACTATAGCCACACCAGTGAAACTGAATCAGTGCTGTGTCTGCCCTTGGTCCAAGGAGTTTAGTGTTCAGGCTGGAAATTGAGCTTTAAGATCAGCTGGTCTGCTTGCATCTCCCTCCCTATCTCCCCTCACCATTTGCAGATGAACACCTGGAGATGCTGCATGCTCAAGTACTTTGCCCAAAGCTGTATCCACTGGCTTTGAGTGTGGTGAGTTTTATTTCAGGTCTGGGTTCAATAATGAAAAAGTATGTTGATCACCAAGTGGACAAGTTGCTAGTTTTTACTTTTGAGTATGGCCGTCACCAGGTGGAAAGTCCAGGGATATTTACCATCCACCTCACTGTTTCACCAGCTGATATAGAATCTTGGGAAGTTGTTGACAATACTTGGCTGACATTTGATGACTATCTTATAAAAAACAGAAGGCAGGCTTCATGTTCCCAGAGTTGTTAACAGTGCCCCTTACTCTTTGCTGGTCTTCACGGATTTCTCGTCTTTCTACTCTTCCCTCCTGATTTTACCTTCCCCCAGCTTGCTTTGGTGGCTTGTGGTCCTGGGACTTCAAAGGAGTTACGCTGTGGCATAGTTGTGCAGTTTTTGGTTTTTTTCCCCTCCAAGGGAATGTTGGAGAGGGAAGCTGTAACTCAGAGCCCTGGCTCACAGAGCTGTCCGCCCAGGCCCATCTGCGGGGAGGCAGTGCAACATTTGTGTGACTTTCCTGGTGTTTTTCTATCCTTAGGATCATTCCTTTGAGAATCAGTCATTAGTTGATGAATTAAACAGTGCTCGGGAATCATCTCTTGCTGTGTTTCTGGTGTTAGGAATCTGGGACACTTTGGTAGAGACCCCAGTCAAGAAAGGTGGGGAATGGGTGGGAGACACATTCTCAAGTCTAGAGGACACAGGAAGGCCTCTTCCAGTTGTCTCAGGCCGATGACAAGTGATAGATAATTGGGAGAAAGTGACATTGGGCCAGCCTTGAGAAAGCATGCAGGTTGAGGGGATGGGATGATGTAGGCACCAGGCCAGGATGGAGCCTAAGGCTTCTGGGCCATATATATATATATTTGTATATTTGTATATTTGTATATGATTCTTGGTTTCCTGACTGATCTGTTCCTTTTTTTTTGGTCAGGATTGTAGATGACTTTTATTTTCTTGTTGCTTTTGCAAAAGAACGAACTTGTTAATTAAGAAAAATGCAGTTGAGGGTACTAACTTCCCTCGTTGCCTCTTCAGAGACAGATCCAGAGTCCTCACAACAAGCTTCTTAAATTCTAGAATGATACATCCTTACATCTTGGTTTGGTGCGCATTTGCGCAAAGTTCTCCCCACTTATTTGGTTCTCCCAGCAGTGAGTAGCAGGCTTGTGACAACGATGGTCTATTTTGTGTCCCTGTCGTTTGGACCCTGGTTTTTTCCTGCACTTACACGTATGTAAAAGTCACCTTTAATTGGCAGCTTTGTGTTCCAGTGCCTGCCCAGCCTTGGTCCTATGAAGAGATTTGTTCTTTTTGATGGTTTAAGGGCCTATACATTTAGAGATTGCTTATTTTAAGCAGTTTCTGCGACCGCCTTGACAATATGGAGGCCCAGGCTGCCTTTTGAATTTGGTCCTCCACAAGTCTGGGTGCCCTTTAACACTCGGCAGAGGTATAAAGCAGGGGGAGATACATATGTGCAGGTAGTTTTAATTCCAGTAAATTTTGAGCAGGTTCTTTTATCCGTGTAGGTTTATGGAGTCTTAAGTTGGTTTTGGTTTTCAGTGATTGCTTTTGCTTTGTTCTTGAGTTATTAATTAGTTCTGTTTGGCTTACATTATCAATTTACAGTAGCAGTGTACTCTGTTCATTTAATTTGTACGAATCCAACCATAAATGTCAGGCTCAGGTTTTCTTTTCTAGCCACATTCTCTTAAACACAAGCCGGACCCATTTCTCCTGGTATTCACCTGCAGGAACTTCATCTCTTCAGACACTGCAGGCCAAAGGACGGCATTGCGTGCTGCGAAGTACTCACAAAACGCACATGTGCTTGCTATGTTGGAGTGTAAGTCACTTAAGATAACTTCGTCTTAACTTCTGCCTTTGTTTTGGAAGTCAAGCCTTGTGTAAAAGGTGACTCCTTGTAGTTTGTTGGGCGTTCTGTGGCCGCGTGTCCAGGGTGCATCGATGTACTTTCTTATCAAAACAGTTTTGACACTGCAGTGTTCTCATGATGAGAACTGAAGCCAAGTTCCCTTTGCTGTTCAAGTATGAGTCATCCGTGACCCCATTTCTGAATAAATGCACATTTCTCCTCCCCAGTTTGTTTACATTCGTTTTATTACTGAGTTTGCTCTGCTGGAGCAGATGGGTGAGAA
>PVJX010026147.1:0-26178 GCA_004027295.1 Dolichotis patagonum | reverse complement strand
GAAAGACTCCTAGATATAATTAACAAATTCAGCAAGGTAGCTGGATACAAAGTCAATACACAAAAATCAATAGCATTTCTATACACTAACAACAAAAGTACTGAGAGAGCAATAAGAGAAACTACACCCTTTACACTAGCATCCAAAAAAATGAAATACTTAGGAATCAATCTCACGAAAGAAGTAAAAGAGCTATACAATGAAAATTATCCCTCAAAAAGGAAATCGAAGAGGACCTCAGAAAATGGAAAGACATCCCCTGTTCATGGATAGGAAGAACAAACATTGCAAACTTTCAATCCAAATAGCCCGGGCCACTCTGTGGGTCCCAGAGGTTCGGGTCCCATAGAGTCAGGCCGAGATGCTGGTCTCTGTCCCTAAAACCCCATTTCACAAAAAATAGATCAACTAGACAAAAAAACCATCAAAGAAATATCAGAACTGAGCCAAACTGAATAAGTGGACTTAGTACATGTTTTCAGAGTGTTCCACCCAACATCAGCAGAATACATATTCTTCTCAGCTACACATGGAATATTGTCTAAACTAGAACATATTCTAGCCAGTGGACTATCCTTAATTAAATTCAAATGAATTAAAATTATCCTATGCATATTATCTCACCATAATGTAATGAAATTGGAAATTAATGTCAAAAGAAGCTACAAACACTTCAGAAACACAAAGAAATTAAATAACATCCACTTAAACAACCAATGGGTCACAGATGAAATTAAAGAAAAAAATGTTAAAATATCTGCAACTCAGCAATAATGTAGATATAACATACCAGAATTTGTGGGAAAAAAGAAATTATTTCTAAGAAGTGAATTTATAGCACTGAATTCTTACATCAAGAAAACAGAATGTGCACAAATAAACAATCTAATGTCACATCTCAAGCTTCTAGAAAAAGAGCACAACAAACCCAAAAGTATATTCAAGGGAATTATAAAGATCACAGCAGAAATTAACACAATTGAGACTAAGAAAACAATGTGAAGAGTTAAAGAATTGAAGAGTTGGTTCTTTGAAAGAATAAATAAGATTGACAAACTCTTAGTTAACCTTATTAAAAAAAAGTCAAAAAAAGACTCAGATTTGTGCACTTAGGAATGATATGGCTGAAATCATACAGATTCTGTGGAAATGCAGAAGATCATCAATACCCACTTTGAAAGTCTTTACACTTTAGGATGGAAAACACAGAAGAAATGGACAGATTCCTAGATAGCTATAAATTACTGAAGATGAATCAAGAAGATATAAAAATTCTGATTAATCCATTATCAGTTAATGAGGTTGAAAAGGTAGTTAAGAACCTATCAACAAAGGAACTCACAGATCCTGATGGATTCACCACTGAGTTCTACAAGACATTTAGAGATTTTGTGCCAATATTCCTTAAAGTCTTTAATGAAACCAAAAGTGAAGCAATACTTCCTAATTCATTCCCTGTGACAAGAATTACTTTGATCCCAAAACCAAAATGGCCCAAGTAAAAAAGAGAAGTATAGGCCAGTCACCCTAAAGAACATAGAAAAATCCTCAATAAGATACTAGAAAAAAGAATGCAGCAAATCATCAAGAAGATTATACACCATGACCAAGTGAGATCCATCCTAAGACTGCGGAAGCGGTAAATGTAATAAGCCACATCAACAGAGCCAAAGACAAAAACCACATGATCATCTCAATATGTGCAGAAAAAGCTTTTGACAGATCTGAAACTCAGTCATGATAAAAAGAAACTCTATTGAAAACTGGAATATATGATCTTTACCTCAATCTGCTACATGCCGTCTATGACAAACTAACAGGCAACATCATGCTAAATTGTCAAAAACTAAAAGCTTTCACTCTAAAATCATGAATGAGACAAGGGTATCCATTATCACCACTCCTATTCATTATAATTCTGGAAATATTTGCCAGAGTAAATAGAAGAGAGATAAAAATAAAAGGAATAAGGATAGGAAAGGAGGAAGTTAAATTATCATTATTCACAGATAACATGATACTCTACATAAAAGCCCTCCAAAACCTCACCAAAAGACTTCTAGATTTAATAGCCACTCAACTGCATAGCTGGATACAAACTAGACACTCAAAGATCAATAGCATTTCTGTACACAAGCAACAAATACTGATAGAGAAATTAGGGAAACCACACTCTTTGAAATACACAAAAAAAACTGAAATATTTAGGAATCAATCTAACAAAGGAAGTAAAAGTTATATACAATGAAAATTACAGTACTCTTAAAAAGGTGATTTAATAGGACATCAGAAAATGGAAAGAATGAATAGGAACAACCAATGTAGTAAAAATGGCCACAGTACAGAAGTTTTTATACAGATTTAATGCAATCCAAATCAAAATTGTATGCCTCATAGTATTAGAGAAATCACTCCTAAAATTCATTTGGAACCAGGAGAATAGCAAAAGCAATTCTGAGCAACAAAGGCAAGACAGGAGGCATCAAAATCCATGACTTGAAATAGTATTTCAAATCTATTGTGATAAATCAGCATAGTACTGGCAAACAAACAAACAAACAAACGACAACAAAAAAAAAACCAGAACACCCTGAGGACCAGTGGAACAGATTACAAAATTCAGACAGAACTACAAACTCACTCATCCACCTTGTCTTTCATAAAGGGTCCAAACATATTCACTGGAAGAAAGATAGTTTCTTTAATAAATGGTGCTGAAAAAATTGGCTCTCCAGATGTCAAAGTCTAAAACTAGACCCATGCCTATCACCATGTACTAAACTAAAGTCTAAATAGATCAAAGATCTAAATATTAAAACAGAAACACTAAATGTACTGAAAGAGAAAATAGGTAGAAATATTGAAGACACAGGTGTAGGTAAAGAGTTCATAAACAAAACCCAAACCACATGGAAGTACTTCAAAGAATCAACAACTGGGATTTCAGCTTATTAAAAATTATTTGAATAACAAAAGAAATCACCAACAGATTGAAAAGACAACCCGCAGCATAGGAAACATTTTACCTAACTGTCCCTCAGACACAGGAATTCTATCCAGAATATATAAAAAATCAAAAACATCTGAACTTTAAAATTTACCCAATCAAAAAATAGGCATCTGAGATGAAACAGCACTTCTCAGATGAAGAAATACAAATAAGTAAATACATGAAAAAGTGTTCAACATCATTGGTCATTTGAGAGATGTAAATTAAAAGAACACTGAAATTCCATCTAACCCCAGAAAGAATGGCTATCGACAAGAAATCAACCAATAATAACTGTTGCAAAGGCTTTAGAGATAAAGGAACCCTTCTTCACTGTTGGAAGGAGTGTAGACTGATTCAAACACTGTGGAAATCATTGTGGAGAATCCTCAAAAAACTAGGATTAGAAATCTCATTGTCTTCATTTATCCTTTCTCTGGATTTTCCCCAGATGAATTAAAACTATTATAGCACAGCAATATATGTGCACCCATATTTGTAGCAGCACAATTTGTAATAGCTAAATCTTGTAAACAACCCAAATGCCCATCAACTGAGTAATAGCTAAAAAAGATGTGGTATTCTTATATAATGGGCTACTATTCAGCAGTACAGAAGGATATACTTAAGTCATTTATAGGTAAATGAATGCAACTTGAGACCATAATTATAAAAGAAATAAATTAGACTCACATGAGGTATACAGCACATCATCTCCTTAGTGTAAAAAGCTGAAAGAGCAAATAAGATACACCGTGTACAACATGTCCTGGGAAATGGGAAGAAACTTCAAAAGGAAAAAGAAACTGGGATGGAGGAAAGGAGACAAAAAGGAAGGGAAATAACAAATAAATACATAAGATAGCTGAAATAGTTGTACTACTAATTATATTAGTTCATTGAAAAGAAAGGTTTGTGCTTTGATTATCTGATCAGGTTTTCATGCCTGTATCTTGTAACTTGAGTAACTACTTCGAGGATAACAATATGCAATGTAGTAACCCTTGTTACTCTTCTACTATCTTACCTTGAAATTTTGTGTCATTGTTTTTATTGCTTGTCATCTTTAAAATAACAATAATAATAATAATAATAATAATAGTGAATGGACAGGAATTCTAAGGTTTTATAGCTGTGTGTAAATGATTGTTAAAAAGTGAGGCAAGTAAAGGACAGAAAAGGCCCTGCTTCCCACTGGATGAACCAATGTCCTTGAAAGTGGAGAATCTGCTGCCAGTCTTTCTTCTTCTCCCAAATCGCCCATGTAATGTGTGGGGAGTTGTGCTTTCTGGACCAATATGCTGGCTGACTTTCAGTCCTGCTGTTATATCTACTGTTATTAAATATAGCTGGGAAAAGAAGCTCTCACAATGGCCCAAGTAGTCAGAGCTGGAAGATAGAGGTCTCTGTTTACCATCAAAACAATCAATGGTTACCAATGTATCTTCAGCCATAAATTTAGCTTCACTGTAAATATGCCACATACAAAAGAATGGAGCAAAAAAGAAAGAATGGAATAAAATAATGAATAAAAAACACCATGGAAAAACATGTTGGTAAGGCAAAAGATACACTAGATTATTTAATTTCATTTTTTAAGTTGATTGCAAGTATATCTAGGATTATAATGTTACCTACAGTGAAAGTAGCTTCCATATACCCAATGAATATTTTCAGATAAAAATGAGTAACATACATCTCTATTATACTATAATTAATTATTTGCAGAGAACTTCCAAGCAGTATTCAATATTTATATTACGATTCAATTTGCCCTACTGAATTTATATTTACTTTAACGAAAAATACCTGGGGATTGCTTTTAAAATAGGTTCAAGTGTAATTTCTCTTGATTGGCTTTTTGTTTCAAAGTTTATTATTCAAATAAGAAAAATTTATTGTTTTGTATAATTACTGAGCCAGTCAAGTTATAAAGTGTCAGAGCAAGGTTTTGTGCTTTTTTCTGTTTCCAGTGCTTGCACTGAAATCAGGGTCTCATGTGTGCTAGGCAAGCCTTCCACTACTGAGCTATATCCACAGCCTGACCAAGAGTTTTTTTTTTAATCAGGTTTTATTAGTACATTTTAGATATACACAATGATCACAGTCATCATAAAGAATTTGTTTGTGTACATGATATAACTTGATTTTTTCCCATTCCCCTACCCTCCCTTCAACCCTTCTTCCCCTCCCCATTTACAAAACTTTGTTTCCATTTTTTCCTTGTTTTCTTACAAACTAATCAAGAGTTTTAATCCATGTTTTCTAACACAAAAATTATTAACCCTTATTCACCTTATTTTTCTGCTTTTGGGCACAAGTAAAACACCCAGTTTACACAAACAAACAAATAACTGTATTTCTTCATAGCAAGAAATGGATTATACTATAATTATCAAAGAAACCATTAGTATTTCAATAAACCTTCATCTAAATTTCATTTACCTTACAATAATTAACTTATACAATATTGCCTTCTTTTCATCCCTTATACACAAATACAGAAAAATATCTTTACAAATAATGCAGGTTATTTTACCAAACATTCTACTCGGTTAACAAATGTTCCAGAATTAGCATGGAACTAGAATATGAAGTTATTTTTTAATTACTTGAACTCAGTCCCCAAAAGTCCTATCTTTGAGTGGATAATTATTTTGAATGAAATTTTAACATTTACCAGTGTGATCCCTGAATACAGTTCTAACACTTTGCCTGGTGCTTAGCTTGAAGAAACTGTAATCTGTCCTAATAATGGAAGATGCGTCTCACCTGTACATTGCTTTGAACTTACTGAAAGGAAATTATTGAAATAATATATTTGCTTGTTTCCTCCATTGTATGATGTGAATCTTGAACATCCGCTAAAGAGCTTTACATTGAAGACTTCGTCTCTAGCCTATGTTGCTGTTGATGGGTTACAATGTTTTTGGATATAAAGCCTAATGGCAAAAGTTAGGTAACTAGGGAATGTCCTTGAGGGGTGTGTTTGCACCCAGATCCTTTGTGTTTTGTATCTCTGCTCCCTGCCACCATGAGGTGGACACATCTCCTTTGCCACGTGCATGCACTATGGTGTACTGTGGTGGCCTATGCTCCAAACAGTTATGGGTTGAAATCTCTGAAACTGTGAGCCTGAAAAAGCCTTTTATCCTTTTAAATTGATTATCTTTGGAATTTTGTCACAGTAATGCAAAACTGACTAACATATTCTTTGATTCCACTGTGGAAAACCAGTACAACTGGCAATCTATAGCCAGCTAAAGGAAGTAGCTACAAATAATATAAAAGCCATAATGATAAAATAATCCAGCTAAATTTTTTGGCAAACCATTAAGCATGAACTTGTTTCTGAAGACCTGGCTGCTGCTCACTCATATTTAGATCTTTTTTAATGTCTTCTTTTGCAATGTCCTTTGAAACTTGTCCAATTTTAAATGTAATTTATCTTGGCATATGGCCATTCTTAGTGAGTAGATTTAGCTTCTAGTAGTAGTCTCAATTCATCTCATGTAGGTGTTAGGCATTGAAATTAGCAAAAATATTTTAGGAAAAAAATGCATCATGCCTCAAAAGTAATAAGACTGCTTTATGGCTCACAATATAGCGCTGAAAGCAAGTGACAGGAATGAATTCCAAATTGCTGATAGGATCTTCAATAGATTAGTAGTTAATATGATGACCACTTTAAAGAAGACAGTACATTTGGAGGAATCTTCTCATATAATTGTGTAAATATTCATTCTCTAGTAGTTGTATTTCCATTATGTTCAGAAAATAACTCAGCTTCTCACAAAAGAAGGAATGTGAAATGGCTTTATGTCTTCACTTGCATGTCATTTTTCATGGAAACAGAAAGGGCAAATTATCCCTCGCCCCCTGACACCACATTCATTATGTTCTATTTTCTAAGAAAATACTTAGTTCAGGTAATTTCTGGCTGTGAATGTTTTTCTCTACCTCTCTCCAAAAAGATATTCCAAGATGTGTCCTCAATTGCTCTCTACTACAGAGGATGGACACTGAGCCTGCCTGGACCGTAACCTGATTTTGCCATATAAAAAGAGAATAGATTCATAGAGAGTGGAAATAGAATTAGGTAGAGTGAATGGGGTACTCACTATAGGGCTCCAATTTTTCAGAAATTCAGATAAATATTTGAAGAAACGTATTAAGTGAGTCAAACTTAATATAAAACTAAAACCAAAACCCAATGATATACAAAATAACCAAATCTGAGCCTTTGCTAATTTGTGTTGTACAAAAAATAAGGTCCTTTTAATCAGCCTGGAATGTCTGGGGTTTATAGATGTTCTTTCCATGCTGAGTGCATTCCTATCAGTTTAAAATGAGGTGAGAGCAAGTTGGACACTGTAGGATTTGCTGAGTAGCCTCATTTATTGATCATAAATATATTATTAATATTTTCCAATTATTTATAACTGTGAGATCATATTTTAATAACTATTTGTGAATTTGCATATTTCTGTCAGCTGACTCTGGCATTCTACTTTCAAACACTGATAGAGTGTAACCTTTTTTAATCATTCAAATGTTCACCCTCGCCCTGCATTACACCTGAGAACTGAGTCAGACTGTATTGTCAGTAGAAATCAACTTGCATGCCTGTTTAGACAAAAATTGCAATCATTTTTTAGATTGCTATATCTTTTCTGAATAATGTGAAGGTATATAAAGGCAAAATAGTGGGAAAACATAAATATCAAGAAATAAAAGCTGTCACGCACAATTATAAATAGAAAGTTGGGCATGTTCTTGGATATTTAAATAACATTACTGTTTATTCAGCATATGATCTGATTCAAAGTATTTACAATTCAAGTATTTGTATTAGCGTGGGTCTTGTTTTGGCTGTTCAGTCTAAAATGATTCTCTTTATCTCTTGTATACTGTATGCAACCTAGATTAGCATAATACCTTTGAGTATCTTAATTGAGAAGTAATAAAAAGAGATGCTTAAAACAGTTTGGTTGATATGTACAATGGTAAAATTTTGTATCACATGAGTAAGTAAATTACACTATTTTGGTGCAGTTCAATGTTTCTGGAACATTAATGTGAGAATAGAATTTTAGGCATAGATAAGTATACAAACGGATATTAGATAAAAATGTCAGTATAGCTCACGTGAGAGCACATATTGTTCTATTACAATCTTTACTGGAAGGCACTGCATTGTGTTTGTTGAAAGCATAGGTTTGATACTCATGCTGACCTTTTAATCAATTATTAACTCTAAGTTAATAAATATGTCCAGGATTCTGATTTATCATTTGTAAAATGGAGATAATATTATAAGGTAGTTGATAAACTGGTTGAAAGGTTTAAGAAAAGATCATTTGAAAGATATTTTGACATAACATTAGACATATGGTAAATATTTTCTAAGTCACTATACTATCTCCTCTGATTTGTCTCAATTTAATTGCTTAATGTCATATTCTTTATCACAATTCTGCATTTTTGTTTTTACTCTTTGTTACTGATAACATTTACTGTTCTGATGTTACTGGTGTTTACACATTTATTTTCCTTTTCATTTTTCCAAAAACTTTCTGAAATTCTCTGTAGGTTTTTTTCATGTTTCTGCACATATTGTCTCATTTCAATCCACAGTCATTTCAGAATAAAATGAGACTTTAGTTTTAAGTGAGAGATGCTTTATAGATTTCAAGCTTTAATTCTATAAGCCTAACAACAGCAACAACAACAAAACAACAACAAACCACAAAGGCTGCCTGCAACTGCAAAATCCATTCTAGAAATAAAACCAGTGCATCTCATTACTCGCTACTGAAAATAGTACATTAATAAAACTCTTATTCAGAAACTTAATAAAAATATGAAGTTAAAATAGAATTTGGTAAGATTTTTTTTTCCAATAATGCTTTAATGACAAGTATCAGTAAGCAGGAAAAAATAGGGGCATTTAAAGAGCATTAAGTTTATGTAAGACCTAATTGCTGCCTTCTGTTATGAATCACTAGAAAAGTTAGCTATGTTTGCAAACATTTGTAAACTTTTGGCTTCCAAGAATATGTCATTAAGAGCACATTTCAAGGCAAGTACCATTTAAAATTACAGCACAATGAAAAAATATTTTTTCTTTTATGCAAGAATTAAATTGAGACTGAAAAGTTTATCATCTAGTTCCAGGTATTCAATAATACCCCTAAAGCCCAGTATTTTTCAACTATTTTACTCTACAATTCTTGAAATGTTAGCTTTATTCAGGTGTGTTATACATTGTTTATAAGAAGGCAGCTGCAACTACCTCATTCTCAGGAGGGGATACAGTGCAAGCCACGACAATAAGCAAACTTCTTCACATACATGTGAAGTTCCTTCTTTGTGAAGTCATCTTCTACAAAAACCCTTAGCAGCATTCTTTTTTTTATCTTTTGAGAAACTGAGGAGTTTTAAGCTCACTTTCTGTGGGATCAAGGAATGTTGGCTTGATACATCAAGAAAATCGAGATTCTATTAGCAAGAATATGGTGAGTCATAGACTATTATCTGGCATATAGGCCTGGACACACACACACAGACACACACACACACACACACACACACACACACACACACACACACACACAATTTTACTCTGCAGTAGGAAACAGGAAATGTCTTTCAAAGGTTGTTTTTTCATATTACAGTGCTCCTTCATATTTATTCACTTTGTTCCAAAATGTTAGAACTCTGGTAAGCCTCAGTTAATGTCTTTTTGTTCAGTCCAGATATCTGATTGTTCAAGGTACTTGCTATATCCTGCATCATCACATAAATACATGTGAAAAATAAAGAGCAAATAAAAAACATATCCTGGACAAGAAGATGGAAACCACATGGAAAGCAAATTGATGTGCTACTCTCTCCTTACAGGTTGATCAAGAGGTTGGCTTTGAATTTCTTGGCAACCAATGGGAACAGGAAATAAGATCAAATCAAAGTATTTATAACATCCACAACACAGTAATAAACTCCTGGCTCACAGCAAATACAGTTAATCTGGGATAGGGCACAAGTATTTTCCCTGAGGCTTCGGACTAAAAAGAACGATGAATTGCCCAGGAAATCATAGTTTCACTTACTTATTGCTACTTCTCAGGGATAATTTCTCATGAGTTCCTTCAAGTTGAACACCAGCATAGTAGTGATATATAAAACAGCAACCACAATCCTGGTCGGGGCCACAGGTTTGGCCCAGAACAAGTATGTATAATAGAATTATATGTAAGAAAACTATGCTGCTTTCTTTCATTTGTAAATTCAACTTTATAGAGAGAATAACATTCTCAGTAAATGCACAACAAAATCTATCTCATCTCATAGTCACCTATTTGAGTGAGTTTTGGTAGGTTATTTTTTTAATGTTCTTAAGTTATCAACAAAATAGGCATTTTCTTAATTCCATGCTGGTTGAATTTCAGCAACTAGTAAACAAAACACTTTTGTTTAAATTTGAAAGAAAATAGAAATCATAGATATAAGTATCCTCAAGACAATCAGAAATTGTCACTTAATTTACTATATTTTCAATTTACTTTTCTTTTTCATTTAAAAAATATCCTGCTGGGCAATAATGTGTCAAAAGATTACCTTTAGTCTTGACCACTGACTTTTCTATCTGTAAATAATTAAATATTTAGGAAGTTAATTCATTTGCTATCATTAATTTTCATCACAGGTTAAGTGGTTTGTCTGTTTGACTTCTTTTCAAATTACCAGAGTCTGAACTTAGACATCAGTTGGCAAAAGATAAAAGTCTCAAGACTCTGGGAGCCTCAATTATTCTTCTCTCTTGTGTAAGTGACCATTTAGGTTGTATAAAGGACATCTTCTGAGAGGGACCTTTCAACCTTCCATGAGACATGCAAAGTCAAAAGCTTATAAGGATCAGGAGATATTCTATTGTTTTGTAAAATAGTTGTCTTTTTATATAATAATTGTACCTAACATTTTAAAGTGATCTTTCAGTTTATTTTTTTTATTTTGAAGGATTATTCTGGAAATTTTCATAATTTGTATAGCATATAAATATAGTATCAACTTCTAAAATTAATTCACTAATTTATTTATTGCTTTCTTCCAAATAAATTTAGCTTGAAAACTCTAACATTCTTTGATGAGTTTATTCAAAACATATGGTCAGGTTAGGTTGGTAAGTTAGATATATGAATAGAGGCATGCATAATAATTTCAAAAGGTAACCAAAACTGCAAGTGTAACTTAATCTCTGAAGTGAGCACTTGACTGATTTCAAGTATGTTTAAAGCAACAGAGAAAAGAAAGAATGGTGCTGTCTTACTGAAAATGTAACCCCAAATTCTATGAGTTTTCAAAGTACATTGCAATCAAGCTAAAAGTGGCAACAGTTGAATTTGCTAAAATTTGGCTTTCATATGAGCTGATGGTGTTTTTAGTAGCAAAGAAAAAAGTAATTTTTTAGAAAAACCAAAATTTCCATTTACTTTATTTAAAAAAGAATTTATTCATTAAGCTCAATCTCTGTGTATTCATGATCAAATAAAAATTAATAAGTGAATTAATCTTGATTTCTTGATTAATTCTTCTACCATTTTGAGGAATTCAAAGCCAACAGATGAAAATAATTTCTCTTCTTGCACTATTCCATAATTAACATTTTCTTTTTCAAATGAAATAATGTATCTACTTTTAAAAGGGCTGTAACTATATAAATTATTTACTTTCTACTTTTCTTAAAGACATTAAAAATTTAAGAATAACATTTAAGCATAAATTCACAGACTTCAATGTAAGTCTTAAAAACAACCAAATAGGATAAAAATTTGAACAGGAAAAAGTAAGGCAAATTAAAAGTAGAAACAAAACAAAACCAAACAAGAAGTGACAATGTACCAACAAAACAAACTTCCTGAAGGTGAGAGTGATCAAAAATGAAATCCCAAAATCTCTTGTGAAAAATAGTAGTGATAGAAATTGGAGTGCACAGGGCCAGAAAGAGCAGCACATCAGAGCACAAACAGGAAAAGAAGAGGCCGAACTGCAAACAGAATGCCAGTTCCACTCACAAGGTATTTCCCTTAAAAAAAAAAAAAGCCAAAGAAGCTTTGGTTTATAAAGTTGGAAACCAAGCCTGGTATTCTTTCCATTTGCTCCTCAAAAGCCTTCTAAAAGGGCTAGCGGTAGTCCAAGAAAGATAACTCACTCTATACAGTTCTAAAGAAAACATTAAACATGGCATGAATACAAAAGCACAAGAAAAAATTAAAATAAATATAGCATTTAAAAAAAAAGAATCATCCTAACAATTTATTGTTGGGAGCCAGCAAATGAATATTATCAACTCTCATTTCATGAAGAATTGATTGGTTTGAGATCCACTTTGGTTGTTTGTAGAGAGCAATTCTGGGCCTGATGACGTAAGTCATGGTGGGTTGCCTTGGGCCTGTATCTGGTTTCTACCTCCTCCTCTCCGGAACTGTCCCCCAGCTGTGCTTCTCAATGTCCACAAACTTAGCAGATTTGCTCTATGACATCTTTCTGCCATGCTATTTTCTGCTTCTAGAAGCCCACTGATCATGATGTAAATTCCCTTAAAACATGACCAAATTAGACTTTTCCCTTTCTAAATTGTGGGTGTTGGGTATTGTACCCAGGAATGAGAAGCCAGTATGTCTTGGGAACAGAGTACTGGGGAAGAGCAAAGAAGCCAGGAATCATCTACACTTCCCAAGGTCACATACTTATGACTTGCCCATGCATATCCTGAGGCATGCTTTAAAACTTTTCTAGGTGTCTCTCAAGCCAATCACATTGACAGTCAAGGTTAATCTTCACATCCAACCCCTTATCAACATGACACCTGAAGATATCACAATAAATTGTACTCAATCTCATGATACTTAATCTTCAAGTAAAGATAATAACAGATTCATGATTCCACATAACATGATGTGACTATCAACAAAAATTGAACTAATTCCTCCCCCCATAACCTTACTAATCACAACACTGGTCAAAAGTGATGGTTTAAAATCCTTCTAAGACTCAAGGTAACTCAAAGCTTTGAATGCCTATAAAATAAGGAGTAAATTATACAATTCCAAGATATAATGTCACAGGGTAAAAATTCCCCTTCAAAAAAGGAAGAATAGGGAACTAAAAAGAATTGGGATCAAAGCAAGATAAAAACCCAGCAGGACAAACATGTCTTTTTGCTCCATGTCTTAGTTTCCTGATGACATGATGATAACATGTGATTTCCAAAAATCTCAAGTGGCCGCACCTCTATGTCTTTGCTTTTTGCTTGTAGTTCTTACTTTATATTTGGCTAAAAGCAACCAGAAATACTTATACTACTGCCTGAATATTGGATTACCTGAATAATTCATCTACCACCTTCAAATTCATTCTCACACGAAATTTTATGACATGAAAGAAGTAGACAGATTCTTTACCAGAATGTAATATGAATGTAGTTCAATTCTTAGGAACACCCATCTGAAAACTTAAGAGTATATTCTTACTGATCTTCAAACCAACACTACTTATCAAGCTCTTCTTACCAGTTCTACTTCTAGGCTTTCTCTATCCGAATTCTTCAAAATTGTCTGAATTCCTACCATAACCCAGTTACAAATGCATCTGAACTACATAGTCAAATGTAGTCACAACAATCACCTCAGTTCTCTGGTACCAAAATTTTTAGCTTTCTAACATGTCTATAGGACAAAATATCTAACTTTTTAATTCAAAGAAGAGGTTCATTATGACTCATGATTTCAGAGGTTTTGGTCCATGGTTAGCTGGGTCCAATGCAGAAACAACACAGAAGAAAGGCAAGGCAAAGGAAATAACATCCAAGAAGCACAGAAAAGTGAACTAGTGCAAGAAAAGAAGGGGCCAAGGATTAGATTTAGGTCCAAACACATGTGGCCTAACTCAACACACCCAAAAGTATACTTTTCTAAGCTCCTAGGCAATATTTGTGTCAATCAAGTTGACAATCACAATCAGCCATCTCATAACAGGTATAAGAATTAAGAGCAAAACAGAGGAAAGACATGGGAAATTTTTATTGACAGGTAATAATTGTACATTTTATGGGGTTCAGTGTAATGTTTTGCTACATATGCACATTGCATATTGATCATCATAGGATACTTAACTATCCGTCATCTGAAACACTTACATGATCTTTGAAAAAACACATTAAAAACTCCCCCTTTTAGCTTTTTTTTAAAGGAGAGTGGTACAATATTAAGTATACTTACCCATATGTGTGATAGAACTGTAATGTTTATTCTTCCTATCTGCTGGAATTCTCCATACCCCATCACACTCCAACCTCTGGTAACTACTATTCTGCTTTCTATTTTATATTCCATATACAAATAAATTCATGTATTTTATATTACATATATGTCTTAGTTACTTTTTACTCCTTGCTGAGACAAAATACCTGACACTCAAAAGGAAAGATGTATTTCTTACAATGTTGATGCTTCAGTCCATACTCAGTTGGCTCCAAGCAGCAGGGTGACATGGTGGGCTGGCTGCAAACAGCAAAAGGCAAACCGGCAAGAGAGAAAAACACACATCTTCTCCTGCCCTTACATTGTATCTTGGCTCCATCCGTAGGCTGGTATAGCACTCACACCTCGAATCTGAGCGCTAGACAATGAACCAATCAGAAATGCTAGATTTGGTCCAGTCCATAACTCCATGAGGCTTGGGGGCCACTGACATAAACCATGGCAATATATAAATGAAAGTACATAGCTTTAGTCTTTCTGCACCTAGCTTATTTTATTTAACACTCTGAAGTCAAAGTCCAACTAAGTTGATACAAATTCCAGGAATTCATCTTTTTATGGCTGTGTAGAATTCTGTTGTATATATGTGTTATATTCCTTACAAATTCATTTATTTATTGGAATTTTGGTGGCTTCCATATTTTGCTTATGGATAATAGTAAAAAAAAACATAGGAGTACAGGTAGATTGGATATACTGACTTCATTTCTAGTAAAGTACATTTGATGATTATGCTTTCTACATTACCTTACATTATGATGAAAATACTTAAAACGCATAAACTTTTATGTATTGAAAAATATTAAGTACCTGCTAAACATTCAAGGAAATAGAATTATAGATGAAAACCACTCAGGTAGAAGCTGATACTCATTAATATGTCATTGTTTAAAATGAAGAAGCAAAAATATACTACATAAACCAAAGCAGAACAGAGGGTCTTACAGATTTCTAATTTTTAGGGTGAACCATGGAGCAAAAATCCTTCCAAATATTAGCGTACTATGCATATTTGTGGGTGCATATGCATATATGCCCACATGCAAACACATACAGATAAGAGGATGACTTTAAACATTATTAGAAAAACAAAAAGATATATACTATAAAGAAAACTAAAAGTATTTGTCATTGTTTCTAAATATAAATGTGTTTAGTTTTCCTAGTAAAATAAAAAGTAATTTTTACATTCCACTACAAAAACTAGTATTGTATCTGTGTATATAAGAAAATATAGATAAAAGTAATATTTTATATGGCTTTAAAAAACAACTGAAAAATGGACAGGAACACAGAGAAGGCATATAAATAACTTATAAGTAAATAAAGAGTTGATCAATCTCTATAAAAACAGAAATATAAATGAAGTACCCCTAAGTTCTCATTTTCAACTTTTATATTGACAAAATATAAAACTAAAAGATAAATTTCATACTCTAAATGTAGGAGTATAAATTGGTTGAACTTCTGTAAAGTTTAGTTAAACAAAATTAAACAAAATTGCAAATACATATGAATCTTTATGAAAGTTTTTATTTCTCAAAATACATTGTATAAGTATCCTTGCACTGTAGAAATGATGCATAGAAAGTTATTTGGTTAGCATTATTTGTTAAATAACACAAAATAAAGAAGATATCTATAAAAATAGGGTAAATTAAGTACATCGTGGTACATGTGCACCAAATGAAACACCACGAAGTTATAAAAAGAAATGGGGGAGTTTATGTCTTACAATATAGAAGAAACCATGAGATATAGTAAGTGGACAAGAAAGCTAATAAAAGCATGGATTACTTTTTTATAAAACATTTTACAAAAATAATATATTTACATATTCATTGTGTTTGCATAAGTACAAAGAAGATATAATAATTATTGCTAACAACTTTAGAGGAGGTAGCAAGAAAGCAAATATATATGGGATATTTCTGATGGATAAATCTTGTGTTTATGTGCTCTAGAAATTTATTAACTCTTGGAATAAGTCTACTCAAAAATATATATAAAATATAAAGGAGAGTTTTCATAAAAGAAACAAAATGAGCTGATAATAGCTGTTCCAGATATTTCATTTTGTAAGAACAATCAGTTTAATTTCATGTCAAGAACTGTTCATTTTTTTTTCCTAGGAAAATTTCTTGAGGAATCAAAATTAGCTTCTTCTACTATTCATATAATTTGATTTTATTTCTAACCTTTTGCAAGAGTTTTACAAAAATTTGTTATACAGAATATATGGATAACACTTCCTTGGTTTGTTTTTTAACCTTAGGAATCTAACAGATTAGAAACTCCAGCAGGCAAGGCAGCAACAAGCTTCCCCTGTCACTTTTACTGCACTGGTCCACGCACTGCAAGAGACTCTGAAATAGAATGAGATCAACAGATATTTGATGGACTGAATTACCACAGCATTAAATGAACTAGGACTCTTAATATCTGGATCAAAAGAGGCAAAAAGGGGCATTCTTATTTTTCCTTTAAGCCCCTGTTTACCTTTAATGTAATGTGTGCCTCTCCTTAGGGATGAATTCTCATTAAAAGGGGTAAATTCTTTCTTCCCAATATTCTCCAATTCTGTATTCAGGTACAGACTTTGAAAAAGACTTTCCATAACCAATGTCAGCAAGGTATTCTGAAATTCCATGATATTAGGAAGGCCCAAAAGATTGTATCTACCTTTCTTATGTTCATTTTAAGGCTCCTGAGGGGGTAAAAAGGATCTGATAGATTTGTTTCTACACCAGGAGAAAATTTCAGGCAAAATAGTACTATAAAAAAGAAAAAAAGAAGAAGATATAATCTTAAGGTGACCATATGACCAAAAATACAACCACAAAATCTCAATAAGAGTTTTGATTTGTTGTTCACTCCATGATAAAATGTAATCAATTTTGTTGCGATCTTTAGCTATTACTTCTAGGTTTACTTTTTGACCTTCCAAAGCAAAATACTCTTAGAAGAACACCTCAAGAAT
Source organism: Dolichotis patagonum (assembly GCA_004027295.1). Lineage (NCBI taxonomy): Eukaryota > Metazoa > Chordata > Mammalia > Rodentia > Caviidae > Dolichotis > Dolichotis patagonum. Next base: position 8,888 of record PVJX010026147.1, on the reverse strand, counting down.
TTTCTTATCACCACTGGTATTTTATCCCTTTTTTCCTTGATATTCTCTTGCATTACATTTTAGAAAAATGAGTTTTACTAACTTTGCAAATTTGTGGCTATATTTACATATAAGTTAATTAATTATATTTGATTTATTATATTTTTGATAATTTAGCTTCAGATAAATTTTATAAAGTAATATAGATCCATGAAAAATTGGTTTATATGAAAAATACTAATGCATTTATGCATACATTTCTGATAAAACTAATTCGCATTTGTATGCTTTAACTGTATGTCAAAGACTAGATCAATAGAAATGTTACCTTCTGTAATTATTCTTCATTTAGATGCATAAAATTTGCAACAATGAACAGAATTGAAAGCAAAGTAATGCTATAGTCTTAAATTTGCTTTAAAACATAAAGTCAAGAAATACAAATATGAATGTCATCAACTTTTACCTAGCAGAAACAACCGGTAAGGAAGAGGTACTTTACTACAGTGAGATCTTGGAAATGTTTTTAAAATTAAGTTTATAAAAGACAGGAAGCATGTTATTCAATTTAGAACTCATTTTATATATATGACTGTATCCCTTAGTTCTCCCACTAGATTACTTAGTACATGTTTGCAAAAGTCATTTCTGTATTAGAAACCTCTCCATGCACCTTAAGGTTGTCAACAATTTTAAAGCAACATATGCAGTTCTTTGACAAGTACATTGTTCTTATGGGAAGCAGGAAACCTACCAGCCTGCATGAAGGGCAACAATACAGAGGGAAGAATTCTTGCTCCTGAGGATGTGGTGCCAGCTAGTCCACTTGCCAAAGGCCTGGGCAGAGGCAAGGAGCAAAAGAATGGGTAATGGCTCCAGGCCAGACCTTGTCAAAGACAAAGGAAACAAATACAACCAAAGTTGATAGGCCAGCAGTACAGCTCATCCCACTGTCTCCAGTGCGCCCTGCCCTTGTTCAACTTCCCCCAAACAACTAGGACCAGAAGATGAGTAACTCTTAAAAAAAATAAAATAAATCTTTACAAAATATCATTATGAAATTTTTGGGCTTTATTTTCATAGAATAAGGAGACAAATGTCAGGAAATTCCAGATAAAGAAAAGAAAGGGGAGGGGATGGGTCTGGGAGACTTGGGAAAATACAGCAAATGTGGCATGTATTACTTTTTAAGGAGAGTTCCATGCCAGAGGATAGAAAAATTACTGAAGTTGCTCAAGGGTGTAGTGATAACAAAAGTCTGCAGATTATGCTGTGTGCTGAACAGTCATTTATATCACTCACAAAATAAGTTCTAGCATGGAAATTAAGGGAATTTAAAAAGCTAAACAAAAATAATTATTCAAACTTTTGATCTATAAATTTATTACTTCATGGCTCAGGATTTGAAAATTTCAGGTTCTTTTTATCCAGCCCAAAGAATTGGCTGGAACAACTGAGCAACAGGTAAACACAACTTTTTACTTAAAGTAAAGAAAGAAAAGGGAAAAAGAAAAAGAAGAAAGGAATTAAAAAGAGTAGAGAAAAAAGCACAAAGTTTTAAGTCCTGCTAGAGGGGACACTGCAGAAACAGGAGGACATTAGAATGGCAAGATGGCAGAGACTGCAGCAACCGCGGTCACCAGTTTTTATGTTTTCTCAGATCTGGTACATTGGAAATTGCTCTTCTTTTGCATCCTGCCTGCAACTGACAGGTCATATCTGTCCCTGGTCAAATTGAACCTTCCTACTGAGCTAGGTCCCCAACTCTTATCATTTTTATATTTTGATTTGGAGACAGGGTCTTTTTCTTTTTCTTTCTTTCTTTCTTTCTTTCTTTCTTTCTTTCTTTCTTTCTTTCTTCTTTCTTTCTTCTTTCTTTCTTTCTTTCTTCTTTCTTTTCTTTTTTTTTTTTTTTTGGTACTGGGGATCGAACTCACGACCTTGCACTTGCCAGGCAGACTCTTAGGCCCTGGAGACAGGGTTTCACTAAGTCACTAAGCAGTTCAGGTTGTAAAACTTGACAGTCTTCCTTTCCCAGCCTTCTAGAATGCTGGGACTCTGGACAAGGACCACTATTCCTGGACAGTCATCATGTTCCCAAATCAAAGTTAAAGACAAAGTAAAATATTGTTCAGTAAGCTAGGAGATGACAGGTAAAAAGTAATGTCACAAGGTACTTATAAGTTTAATACAAAAGGAGTTTAAAACATTTAGTCTGTGTAGTTATCAGGTAATTGTGCTTTTCAAACCTTTTTTTATTCATCCATTATGAAACATTTAGTTACACCACTAAATGATTTCTACTGTTCAGGCACTCTAGCTTATCCAGTAAGACATCAAATAACACTTTTGAAACCTATTTGCTGCTTTATAATAACTAAAGATATTTCTTTAACTGGATTAAAATTCCTTTGTATTGAAATTTATGGAATAAAGTCTTAAGATATGTCAATTTTTCTGTATTTTTTTAATTTTCATATGTGAAAACTGAATTATTGAATATAGTCAATAATGAACCAAAAACATTAGATTTTCCTCTTTTTCTTCATAAATAGAAGTACATCATGAACAGGTCACAAAATCCATTACTTAAGACCATCTAAAGCATTATCAAAGATGGTGTTCTAAAAAATTAATGAGTTAATAGTTTTTTAAGAACTTTTTTTTTTTTTTTTGGTGCCGGAGTTCGAACTCTTGACTGTGTGCTTGCAAGGCAAGAAGTTATGCCACTGAGCTAAATCCCCAGCCCAATATAATAGATTTTAACAAAAAAATTTATCAAATTGTAAGCTTATTTCCTATCAGCACTCAGGTTTAAAGTCAAGATACTACAATGCTACAGAAGAGATTGTTATTGCAGCAACACTCATTGTTTTTTAGTTCTTTTAATAATGGAGACATAGTTCCCATGTGTGATCTAAGCAAAACATATGCCCAACTAGAGAATATTTTACACAGATCCTTTTTTATGGGCCTGTATAGGCTACATGTTTAAATAGTGGCTTATGAAATATGGATAGCTGTACATAACAATTGATATACAGTCTTTTTTTTTTTATTTTGCTATACTACTGGCTTGGATTTGTTAAGATTTGAAGATTCTATTTTGGACCACAAATTAATATAATATTTTAAAGATGGAAGAATCTTTCAAAGAACTCCAGATCATACCTATGTATTGTTGTCTGAAACAGTATATTCTATTTACTCTGTCTTGGTATATTTGTTACAGCAGATACCTTGATTAATGTGAAACACCATTCTATGATTACCAAGCTTTTGGACCATGTAAAATATTATTTAGTGGATTTTTTGGGTGCATTTTACAGGTGAAGTGTAGTGTAAGGATTGGTCTAGCTCTAAGTGCTTATGAGACTAAAACTAAATGTGGTTGTGCTAGCACAGAAAATCACTGGTATTCTAAATCACAGGTACCTCACCTTTACCATAGCAGGAAGATTAAATTAATGTAGTGCAATAATTGTATAATAACCTTTAACAAGGAAAAGTTCCTTTCAAACTCTATATTTCTCCTAAAAGATACTACACATTTCCTAAAATCTATTTTTGAAGCTATGTAACATTAGCATACTGCATGTTATGACCACTAATTGCTCCCTTAACTACATAAAAGTGGTGGTTGGAATAGGGAGAGTTTTAGATAAATGTGGGCATCAAAAAACAAGCTAAAGAAGAAAAATTCTTAGTGGAAAACAATGGAGGAAAATGTAGACTATATGGCTTCCTGTCACCAGAAATGAGAATATTTGTCATAGAGAATACTTGATCTAATATACTTATGGAAGAGCATACTTAAAAAGGGTGGCTAATCACAGCGTTAGGTTTTCTGTAGAGTTATTAGTGTTTATTAAGTTCACTTGGTTACACTACCTTACTAGCGAGACCAGGGTTCGGTCCTCATGTGGGAGAGAACAGGTAAATGTTCCAGATTCCAAATCTAAATAGCATGCTCCTAGTGTTGGATAGCTGTTTCAAAATTTATACTCTTTAGTCACCAAAGAGATTGAATGTGTATGGATCAGTGACAATATTCTCATTGCTAGGAAAATTTCTCAAGACACATGGTAGGTCAGCAATGACACGTTAGTGTATAAAAGCAGCATGTGTTGTCATATTGAAAAGGAAAGCAGGGATTTGTCAGCTACCCAATTGTAACTGAGTATTTGAGTTAGTAATTGAATAGAATTTAAACGGTCAACACAAGGACTTATGTCATTTACTAAAAGTACTACCAATTCAGGGTCTCAAGTGTCTGAGGACCTAATAGTTATTCTGGCCTTCACTGTGACAATCTGCCACAGTGGAAATGACAATGAATTAAGCAGTTCATGTGCCATCTAATGTGTTTGAAAAACATAGTAATGAAAGCTCATCTACGTGTCTTTTGACATGTATGGACTTACTATACAAAGAAATGATAAAACAAATGTGGCTGGGTCTTAAATTTCTGATGATAAAACAAATTATATGAATTTAATGAAAAGCAACCATGATACTTAGAATTGTATCATAATTATTTGTTTAAATGTATTCCTTTACTAGACTCTGATTTACTTAAGAAAGAACATCTCTTGTTTGTTCTTTCAATCACAAATATAATGTGGAATATGGCATTCCATGCACAGATGTTAAGAAATTTTATAGACATGGTATAAACATTGAATTATGCAATAGCCTCAGTTATCTACTATATTAATTTCATTTGCATAAATGTGTTTAAATTTTATTGTTTTTAAAGCTTGCTAGTATAAATATAGTTAAATATGTACAGGCATATTCTTAATAGTAGAAAGGAAAAGAGCTAAAATTACATCTAATTTATATTTGTTACAACAATGGAAAAATAATCTTTAATCTTACTTAACTAGAGTTTGTTGCAGAAGTTAAAGACCTCAGTTCAGCATGCATCTCAACAGAACTATTAAGAAACGTATTTGCTTAGTTGCTGGATTTTATGTAAATGAAAGCAGATGAGAATAAAAAGGAAATAAACAGTAATTAAATTACACAGAAATTTCTGGATGAAACAAAACAATTCTTTACAGTTTCTAGGTAATGGCAAAAGTGTTTCTGGCAAGAACAGCGTAATTAACAGCAGTTGTAAAGCTTTGCTTTACATTCTTTTGGCAATTGAGTCTACTAAGTTGAAAGCTGTTAAGTAAAGTATTTGAGCTTCACATTAATTTGCATTTCACTTGACTGCTTTTTACTGTTTTGTAAGCATGAAAAAGAGGGGTTTGGGTTCAACATCACAAATTACTGTAAAAAAATTAAAAATTGCTGCCCAAGCAGCACTTTCTACTGGGGTTGTCATGCTGTGAGCAAAAGAGGAAGAAAAAATAAAAGAAAGAAGAGAAAAAAAGTGTTGATTTTTTTAGAAGCATTTCAGCACCAGATCTGCACTATCAAAAATAGTCTCCGAACATAGAGTTATCTAGAAATTCAGCAGTTTGCAAACAAGTGCGCTAGGGAGTAGTTTTTTCACACTAAAATATTTTTGCTACACATCAGCAAGTCCTTGAGGAAAGCCTGCTGGCTCCAAAGGCCTGCAGTTTGCTGTTGAAATAACAGAGCAATAATATTTAGCCAATGTTAACAGGGAAGCAGTGATGTTACTGTTCTTTGTATAGACTACTACATTTGATCAAAAATGGTTTGACCGCTGAGAGTGTAAAGCATAATTCTATTTCAGTATTTAGTTTTTCCTCCTTCACATGTTGCTTCTATTATTTTTTGAAGTTCTAATTATATATGCTACTTATTATTCTCATAGATGATGATCACAAAATACAAAATGAAAAACTACTGATTTCTGGAAATAGCAAGCCATATTATGTAAGTATGTCCATGTATTTATGCTTATATATATGTATGTAAGTCCAAGTGTGAATTCACCATTAGTTCCATTCTGGCTAGCTATATGGCAAAGTTAATATAAAAAGCAAAGAGTATCTTTCTTTAGGTGTGTGATTACCTGGGTGTTTTAGTTCTCTGAACTATTAGGAACTGTGTTATTTCATAATAAACCTCCTTCACATCATTAGAATATTTCAGTTTCCTTTTTGCTATGTCAAATTCTTCTCATAATTAACATAGGCTTCAATAATTATTATATATTACTGTTATATTAATCAATTATATTATAGTAATATTAGTAATTCATATATCTATAATGTAATCTAAAACATTTTCATTCAACTTTTGATCCTCTTATTTTAGTATGTATATTTAACATCTAGCTATGTGTTTATATTGAGATGTATGTGCATAATAGCACAGATAAATAAGAAACAACAGCTTTAATAAGCCAGAGCATAGCAACTCTTTATGGAAAGAACTTGGATACTGGCAGCTATCCAGATAGAACATACAGTTGTTTAAGTATTTGCTCATTAGTGAAATGAAATGATATCAGTTTAATTCATTCACATTTCATGTTTTCTATGTTTGAAAGGAACCATTTAATAAGTACTCTAAAGGTTTCTCTGGCCCTTCTGTTAAGATTTGTTTTCCTTTTGTCTTAACTAGACATAAATTAAAGAAGTAATATTGGTCTTAACTAGACATAAATTAATGAAGTAATATTGAGTGAGGTGTTTGGACTCACCCTAAAATCTTCCTAATCTATTTGTCAAAGAGTTTTACTATAAATTTCACTGACTGAAAAATCACAAAATCTACAGCTTTTAAGACTCAGGGGCTGAGATGTGTTAGTAAAGGCATCAAGTATTGAAGGCATCAAGTAATGGAAGCATTCCAGCACTCTTTAGGGGAACTAAGAGCCTGTCACAGTGGGAGAAGCTGTTGTATAGCCTCAGGTTTATCTTGAGACATACAGACAGGAAGATAAAATGCATATTAATCCCTAAGGAATACCAGTTTTTGCTGTTGTACTGGAAAGGGATTTGTTTTGTCAGATTCAGTTTAAATGAGGGCAAATGGATAGAAATCAGTGCTGACTACTCATAATTGAAAGATGGGGGAGAGAACTGAAAGATGGAGCCTGTGGTGTGTTAACACTTGTTAATACTTGTTGTCAATTTGATTAGATAGAGAAATACTTAGGAAATTAGTAAAGCATACTTTCGGTGCCCTGTGAGGGTATTCCTAGACATGACTGGCATGTGTGACAGGAAACCAAGCCAACTTCAGTGTGCATGATGGTACCATCCAAAAAGTTTGGGTCTCATAGAGAATAAAATCAAGTCAATAAAGGCGTAATACAGAGCATATTCTACCTCCACCCCTGTTGGGTAGTAAGCATCATTCTTCTTCCACACTCTTCTGCCATTTTGTTCCTGCTTCATCATAGGATTAAGAACAATGGAGCCATCTGATCATGACTCTGTAAGCCAAAATCTCTTTCCTTCATCTAGTTTATTTTCTCAGGTATTTTGTCACAGCAGTGGAAATATGGCTAGTCCAGGGTTCACTTCACTTTATTTATATTCCAAATCCTCTCCACTAATCCACATTTATTAGTCACCTTCACTTGGGAAGTTGACATTTTCACTGTTTCCTGACTCGATTTTGCCTAAGATGTGCCACAAGGAACCTCAAGAGCAAAAAGGTGAATACTGACATCTCCAAACTATAACAGATGTCAGGATCATTCACATATATGACATCAAATCAGGAAAAATAAGAGCAGAACTTATTTTGGGTTAATGAGTACACCAAGGATTATGAAGACTATAGTTTCTTGTTTTTATCAACCACTCTTCTTATTGTCTTTTTTATTTATTTCCTGAAAGGCATTATTGTGCTAAAATGAAATTGTAAACCCTCCAATGAAGCCAAGCAAAGCAGTTTTCATGTAATCAAATCAAAATCTGGGCTTGGATCCTACCATGAAACACCTGTTTTCATTTAATATTTCCAAAATGCAAAAAGAACATACTTGTCGTAAGAAAGGAACAACGTTGGCCTGGGGGTATTATCCTGGGTCACTGTTACTTCCAGAAAAAGGCAAGATTTGGAACAGAGATCCACTGAATTCTTCTTTCATTTTAAATACCACCCTAACTGTTCTGTTTAGGAAAGATTAGGTGATCTGTTACTCTTCCAGTCAATTATGATTAGACTGCAACAGATTTAAAGCCAAATGGATATTTGAAAAACTGGTTAAACTTCAATACATTTTTTTAAGCATTTTTTTTTAATTTGAAAGAGAATAAAACAAAAGGGGGCAGTACAGAGCAGATCAGAACAGGACAACATAGGCAACACAGTACTTTACATTAAGACAACCATATATTAACAGTAGCTATCACAATATCTCTTACTCTGCTATAGTTGAGCATAGTTTCAAATACAATAATATCAAACATAATAAAATAGTATAAAACCACTCAAAGAGTGAAAGAATTACAGTGCATTCTGAACCGAGTAACAGAGAATGATCAATGGGTACTATAATATCTCATTTTCTTTTTATTTTTTTAAGCATTTTTTTTTTAATTTGAAAGAGAATAAAACAAAAGGGGGCAGTACAGAGCAGATCAGAACAGGACAACATAGGCAACACAGTACTTTACATTAAGTCAACTGGACATCAACAGTAGCTAACACCATATCTCTTACTCTGCTATAGTTGAGCATAGTTTCAATTACAATAATATCAAACATATCACAATAGTATAAAGCCATGCATAGAGTGAAAGAATTACAGGGCTTTCTGAACCGAATGACAGAAAATGATCAATGGGTACTATAATATCTGATTTTTGATAAAAAAGAAAAAAATTTGTTTGAACTATCACACATATTCAAATTCCAATAAGACACAATGTGATAGATAGAACCAATGGTAGTAGAACAAAAAAAGCATGGTAGGACTTCTAAGAAGGATAATATTAAATCAGCAATAGCTGTCATAATGTTTTGTT
>PVJX010026146.1:0-26177 GCA_004027295.1 Dolichotis patagonum | reverse complement strand
AGTGATGAGGGCACTCATATCCTCATTCTTGCTACACCAGTACTCTAACCCAACTGCTGCCTAACAGCTAGCATCTGCACACCTTACAAACCAGCTGGGGCCTGGGCAGAGTGCGGAAACTGAAAGTGAAATGTGGACACAGGTTCTCATCCTCTCTTGTTCCTCAGATGAGGAAACTCAGGTTCACACATGGAAGTAGAGGGGACCAGGATCCAATGGAGGTAAAAAGATTTGATGCTAGAGATAGAACTTCTTTCAGTATCAATTTGCTGATTCCAGTGCTGCTTAGGACTCCCTTGCCCTGCTCCCCCAGCCCCAAGCCTCTGATGTCATCAGAATGGTCTTAGGTCCTATGAAACTTCTGTTCCATCAAATTGGACACAAGACCCACTAACCCATCATGCCCAACTTCCTCTCATTTGTCCTCCCACACCTCTCCTTATGGAAAGTCCAATGTTCTCTGCCCCGGTAGAGTCTTCCCCAAGACAGATCCTCTACTTCCCTCCTCAGATAAAACCATGTCCTTGCCAGCATGTGGCTTCCTACACCACTGTCTATTACTACAGGGGGGTCACCTGACCTTTGCTGCTCTCCACCACCAGCTCCCTCACCTTGTAGAAGGAGTACACCATGTTCTCAAAGTCCACCTGCAGCAGGTTACCAAGTCCAGGCACTGGAACAGGGCCTGGAGGGTAGCGAGCAGCCCAGCGCTGGCACCGGTGCATCAGGTCCACCAGGAGCAGGAAGACGGCCACAGCCATGGCCACAGAGAACAGTGCATCCCCGGTCAGCAGCCCCATGGCTGCCTCACCAACCACCGGGTTGCTCTGAACAAAAGGAGCTTTCACCACTCTGGGCAGCAGAGGCAGAGAGCACACTGTACCACTCCCTGCATATTGAAACAGGCCAGCTGACCTCTTATAAAGGAGCTAAGGCTGCCCTTTGTCCTGCATTGTTTGACAAGGCTTCTCTTCATTGTGCAACCAGAGGGTACAGAGAGCACCAGGTCAGAATTCCACGGGCCCTTGCCCCTCCTGCCTCTTCCTATTGATACAAGGGAGGGTCCTGGGAAGAGCTCCATGGCACTAGACGCACTGATTATGTGGGTTCCAGCATTAGGCCATGGTGGATCACTGCTCAAAGAAGCACAGTGAAAAGCAGGTCTGCGAACTGACAGACCAAACCAGTAGGACTTTGGTGACTTGTGATGGTTTGTCAGACTTCAGTAACATTGTCATGCAGACTCTGTGGGGAATTTTGCTGCCCAACAGGGATTAACTGGTGTCCAGTGATTCTCAAAACCATCTCCAGCAGGTTGAGTTGCTTTACAGCCTCTCTGACCAGGCCACAGACAAACAGGTCACCGTGTGCCTATTCTCCAAGTGAAGCACACAAGCACAGTCACCTGCAAGGAACCTCAACCTCATGACCCTGGAGGACAGAAACTAAGAGCTGTTCTCATACTACCAATGAAGGATCACAGTGCTAAGCAGTGCTCACGTCAGGCATCCTCTATGAGAACTATAAGATTCTTCCCCTTAGAAGATGGGACACCTTGTGCAGCAGAGCCATGACAGTTCAAGTTGCTTTTCCTTTGATTTAAGTGACTCCTTGCTTGAGAAGATGTAAGGTTTTTTTTTCCTTTATCTTTTTGAGACACACTTTCACTATGTAGTTCAGGCTGGCCTCAAGCTCACTTTGTAGCCCAGGCTGGTCTCAAAATTGCAAAGATTCTCTTGCCTTAGCCTTCTGAAGGCTGAGATTACAGGTGTGTGCCACTACGCCTAGCTAGATGTAAAATTCCTAACTCCTTATTTCATCTCACATTTCATTTTACCTTCCACAGAAGAGCCTGTGCTCATCTTGCAAGCCTCTTGTTTCAAAGCCTCATCTTCAGATTCCTCTGAGAAGCCCAGTCAACTTAAAAATAATGTAACAAAGATCCATGCAACCCCATGAGGGTCTAGTGAGTATGTGTCACAGTAGGTACAGAGTAGGTCCTCAGGCTAGAGAAGGGGAGGTGAGTGGGTTGAGCAAAGAGACTTTTAGGGCCTCACAGGAGGTTGGGTAGGGGATTCCAGGCCTGGACAACAGTGGCTGGCACAGTGGGTAGGAGGTCGTGCTCAGAGGCCCTGTCTCTGGCCACACATGAGGCTCCTGGACTCCACGGATGGTGTTTTGGTGCAGTTTCTCCCCACATCCAAGCAGCACGTGAAGTATGCACTGCACCAGTGGACGAGACCCAGAGTGCACCTCTCTCTCGTAGGCAGCGATTCCTCAGCCCACCATCCCTATTTAAGTTTGCTGCATCCCAGTCAGCAGCGTGATTGACTAGGGACGTAACAGATGTACTCGTTCCCCTATGCCTTGACCAGCTGGTAACTTTCGGTAATGCCATGGCACATAGTGTTCATCAGCCCACGACCTCATGTAATGGTCAAGAGTTGAGGGGAAATGTTCAGCCTCATGGCTAACACCTGTCACTGCCCACTCCAGTCCCACTAGACTGCAGCACCGACTTTTCCCAAATATTTGTGAGTCCATGTGTGTCGGCATTGGACCTCCTATGCTACTCCTAATCTAAAATCCACTACCCACAGCCCCTCAGCCAGAGCACAGCCACAGTACATTCCACTGGCTTCCACTGTTTTTAAAGAAATGCCCAAGTTGGAAAAACATTGTTGGTGAGTCATGGTCACCAACAGAGTGCACATCACTGTGGGGCCAGGAGCCAAACTTTTCATCCTCCTCTCTCCCTTTCACCCTTGCTCTCTCAGAGCAGCTGGGTGTGCAGCCTGCTCTGCATTACATGGCAGCACTGGGCAAGTCACACCGACTCTACACACCTGCTAACAGAGGGACAGTTGTGTCTGGTACTACCTCTCTGGATCATAGGAGAGAACTGGCTCAGTAGCACAAAGCACAAAGGCCCACAGTGTAAGGCAACCCCCTTTCCAGAGAGCAGATCTCTGCTCTTCACCATGCTCACATTCTTCCTGGTGCCCCCAGAGTTAGAATTCTCCTCAAATCCCACCTAGGTATCCCTGCCCTCTACCCTACCTATTCCTGCTGCCCTACTCTTTCTCCTTGAGGGAAAAACTCACACAGAGGAACCAGATCTAGATTCACAAGAATTAAAATGTATTGCACCTGTTATGTATCAAGCACACTGAATTGTTACAGAACTCTCATAACATCTCCTTGTGGTAACAATGCATTGTTACCCCCCAGGGATAGACAAAGCCAGGGCTCACAGACCCCAAAGATCAGGAGCCTAAATAGGGGACAAGAAGCATTTCTGGAAAAATGATCCAGTGTTCCTAAAACACATCAAACTGCTTCAGTGAGAAGAATCTGAATGCTCTTGTGCTCTTTAATCCTGTTGCAAGCCTCCCCATGGCTTCACTTTCTCCAAAGACTGGGTGGCAGTGGCTTTAGCACTCACACCACAGTAGGCCCTTATCTGGCCTGGGTGATGCTCTGCACCTATCACACCTGTGATGAGACACTGGGAAGGCAACTCCCCTTTCACCTGGCTTCAGGGGACAGAGACACCTCCAGCTTGGTCTCTCAATTCCAAGTCCTGGCCGCACTGGCCTGGAACCACCATGATCTTCACAGCACTCTCTGGTAACTCACAGAGTGGGGACCATCAGCTATGGTGCCAACTAGACCTGTTTCTCCCTCCAGGAGGAAACAGAGCTCTGCCACGGGCCCCTGGCTCGCTGACTCTCAGCTCTGCAGCACTGTAATTGCACTGGCGCATCCACAATTTTTTTTATACCTCAGATCTAGAATGTTCCCCAAAAGCCTCACAGGTTGGGTTTTTAGAAGTGGATTGGATCATGGGGTGCTGATTAGGGGAGCAATACACAGATGAATCCACGGTGAAATGTGCTGTCAGCCAGTGAGGCCTGGTGTAAAGTGTAGAAAAATGGGATTGTGACCTGGCAGAGTAAGTGTCCCTCCTTGGCTTCTCTCCTCTGTCTCTGCTTCCCCACTGCCATGATGCAAGCAGCTTTTCTCTGCCAACCCTTCCACCATGCCTTTCCTGCATGGCAGACAGCAGGCTGTGCACCTAATTGTCTAAAAGCTGTGAGGTAAAGAAACATGTTGTTACGGTTTATATGTCAAATCCCTCACTCCCACCAAGCCTCATGCACTCATGGACACGGCCAAATCTAGCCTTTATGGTTTGTTCATTGTCTAGCGCTCAGATTGGTGGTATGAATGCTATATTCGCCCAGGGGTGGAGCCAGCACACAGTGTATCCACGGGAAGAATGCCTGTCTTCTCTTTCTTACCGTTTCACTCTTGCTGTTTATGGCAGCCCTACCATGTCACTTTGCCGCTTGGAGCCAGCTGAGTATGGACTGAAACCTCCAACCTGTAAGAAAGAAACCTTCCCTTCCCAAACTTAGGGCATCAGGTATTTTCTCTCATCACGAGAGGAAAGTAAGCAAGACACATGTTCTGCTTTAATTTGTGGTTATATGGTAAGATGTCCAGGGAAGGGAAAGAAACTGAGGCAGCCTCTGAAAGAGATCACAGCCAGAGAAGAGATCAGCTGGCAGAGGTGGAGAAAGAAGCCTGCTGTCCTTGAAACAGGCACTTTTCTATTGGGAACCACAAATCATAAACTGAGACTACAGCCTGTCTGAGATAGTGCTGGCCCTGTTCTGTTCTCCAGTCAGATGTAGAAACTCCCCTTCAAACACAATTTCTCCTTGCTGCTTTTACATTAAAGATTTTGAATACGTGTACTAAAAGTCAATACACTCCTGCTCAACTGCACTGACACCCATACCAACTCTCCCTAGAGAACAACTTTCCTGAGAGGCTGAGGGACTTAGCACACCACTTCACAGGCCTTGATTATGGCAAACCTGGGCCTACACAAAATACTGTTGGGACCTTGCCCTGCCCTATATTGTGGGGGTCAAATTCATAGGTCATAATATGTGCCCCACTAAGGACACTGTTAATATGGTGGCTCAACAGAGCAGCAGCCTGAAAGCTTCAGTATGTCTTTACAATCCATATATATCCCTGTGCACAACTACAATCTACAATAAAGCTTCCCTGGACTTGTGCTTTTGAGTCAGAGCCATGGCAATGGCAAATGCAACCACCATAAGCCCTGTGTTCTTCTTTCATGTCAGCAGCAGTGGCCACAAAGTTGGCTGCATAAAAATAGAACTGTTTGAAGATGTGGCACCAAAGACAGCCAACAACTTCAGGCAGTTCTGCACTGGAAAATTCAGAAAAGATGAGGTAGTAATAGGATATAAAGGAAGTACTTTCCACAGGGTTATAAAAGATTTCACGATTCAGGGTGAAGATTTTGTTAATGGAGATGGTACTGGAGTTACCAGTATTTACCAGAACCCATTTGCAGATAAAAATCTGAAACTCAGACCCTCAGCTCCTGGGCTACTTTCCATGGCAAACAGTGGTCCCAGGAGACATGGCTGTCAGCTCTTTATCACCTGCTCCAAGTGGGACTGGCTGGATGGGAAGCATATACTGTTTGGAAAAATTCTTGATGGTCTCCTAGCGATGAGAAAGATTGAGGATGTTCCTACAGGCCCCACAATAAGGACCAACTGCCTGTGGTGATCTCACAGTATGGGGAAATGCAGTCTATCACACAAGACTGAATCATAAATGGAAAAAGTCATGTGAATCTTTGTCCTTGCAAAGTCTCCTCTTGTCAGCCTGAAACCCAAACAGAACCAATTCCACAGGTGGCCTTTTCACATTCTAGAAGCCCATTTCACCAAGATTTTCTAATATACTGTCATTTTTGAATACTGGAATTGTTTCTTATCTGCACTGTCCAATATGGTAACTGCTGCCACATGTGACATTTGAGCACTGCACATATGGTTTGGGGAGGCCTAAGGGGAAATGTGTGACTGAGGAACTCAATGTTTATTGTGTTTAAATTTTAATTTTATAGAGTTCTTTGAGGCTGCTAAACCAGAGAGTGAACTGTAAACTCAGGTTTCCTTTAATTAAGTCTCCTAATGCTGACTTGCTCAAGATATTGTATTTGATAGCTAATACTTAGGGTCACCACGATAAAAGCAGTTATTTTTTTTTTTGTACCAGGGATCAAACTCACAATCTTGTACTTGCCCGGCGGGCACTTAATGCCACTGAGCTAAATCCCAGGCCTGCAGTTATCATTTTTTATGCCAAAAACAGAACAAAAATTCCCTTACAAGTATTAAGTCATTACATACACTCAAGCAGGAAAAGTTATTGGTACACATTTAATGGTCCTGGGACATATGCCAGGAGTGTCAATATCACTTAATCTAACTGAACCTTGGTCTCCCACTCTGGTCTTACATATTTGACAGCGCCTAGACAGTCATCTTGTACACAGAACTAAAAAATTGATTAGGTCATTAGTGCTACCATAGCTTCTCTAGCAATGCTCACTGCCGGTGTGGCTGTCTCCTCTGTTGTCCTTCCTCACTCCATCCACACAGCTCACTTTATAGATAATTAAAGAAAAACAAATGACAGACCAAGCTTAAAAGACAAAGCATGCAATAGACACCAAGCTACAAACACAAATGAGTCTTCTAGGGACCACGGTCCTTTAGATGGGGGACCAAATTAACAGTGTAGTTACAGTAAGGCCTTCAGTGTCACTATATGGTTACTGGATTTTACATAACTCCCCTTCCCTATCTATAATTGGTCTGGTCACCTCTGAAAGCATACTAAACACTGACCTCACAATCTCCCCTTATGCATTCCTAACTTTATCTTTTATTTCATTCTTGGCCACACCCCTCATGCAGGTAGCTGAGGGTCTTGGGCAGATCCCTGGCACAATTCCAATTTGGGGAAACTCTTCCAAAGTTCCCTCATGAGAACTGTTATGGATTAAGGACTAGTGGTCAACTTAACGCCAGCTGGATTACATCAGCATGGTGCTGAGTGTAGTTGTTTCACCTGAGGAAAGTTGCCAGCATAAATTGAGACTTGGAGAAGGAGAAGGAAGGGTTAATGTGTTGACGCATGTTGAGGCATTGTGGGTTCTCCCACGTGTTGCTGTTTGAGCCGTTAGGTTCTCCTGGAGAAGCTCTGGTCCTCACATCGAACATTGCTTCCTGGCTCTGGAAGGGAAGACGTGTGCCACTTGGTCTCCAGAATGAACTCGTCACGCTGGCTTCCAGCATGTACTCAACTGTCCTTATTGTTAGAGGAGCTCGGGGCCTCCGTGTTGTTGAGGATGGCTGTGGTGCTTTTCAGGACAGCCCTGGTCTTTGTTTTGAGTGTGACTTCTCGGCTCCAGCGTAGAACCCTCAACCTACCAGCACAGCTCCTTCACCCTGCTGGCATAGACTTTCTAGCTTCCACCACTGACCTTTGGGCCTTCCCAGCATGGATCCATAAAAGAGACTGGCATCTTTCTTGTGGGCTCTAGACCTCCAGTTGGATTTGTGGGAGGCATTGTCATGAGCTCTGGGTCTTCATCTGGACTCATGCAGGACATTGCTGTGGGATTCAGGCCCTTGGCTAAATATTCTATGCCTTTAATGTTGTGCATAGATTTCCTGCATTTTCTTGTGTTAATTCTGAGTGAACATCATAAAAATAATATTATAAACTACATGTCCTGGTTCTAATTGTTCTCTTCACAACCCCTGGCTACAACAGGAACACAAGGCCTCCTGCCACAACCACTGGACTGGTTTCTGTTTTCTAGTGTCTTCTACGGACCACAGTCCCCTGCACTCTCCCTCCTCACAGCTCTGCCTTCCACCTTCAGGAAAGAAACAGCAACACAACATGTCATGACTTTCTTTTTTATTTAATGTTTTTGGAGACAGGATCTCCCTGCATAACTCAGGCTGGCCTTGAACTCACAGCAATAATCTTGTCTTTCTTTCCTGAACAGGAGAATTGTGTGAGTGCCTCCATGCCAAGCTTTGAAAATATGTTTCCCCAAGTGTAACGTCCATGAGTGAAAATACACTCCTTTATGGAAAACAGTGTCTTTGACATTGGAGATGCATTTTTCAGGGTATATTTCCTTTCTGTTTCAGAAAAACAAATAGAGTATGGGGATTGTGGTTTGTAACTATGGAAGAAAATACCTGGACCTAGGGACTGAGCTAGCCCTGAGGAGGCTTAAGCCACTGCCCGCCTTCTTGACATCTCCCTGGGTGATGGTCCCTATTATGCTACTCAGGTCGCCTGTACCTGGAGGAGGGTGGTGCAGAGACTCAAGCTGTGGGGCTGTACTAGAAGGCTGATTGGTGAAGCCTCTAAGGGGGAATTTTACCTCAGCCTGGTCCCAGAGTCCTCTGGGATATGTAGTCCTCTAGTGTGTGCAGTGCCCTCTGGGAATTGTAGTCCAGTAGTTGGGAGACCAGTGGCCTGGGACTTAAGAGTGGGAGGGGATATACCTGGCTACTTTGGGATAAGAAGAAATGCAATAAGAATTTTGAATGTAATAAGCAAGTGACTCATCTCATGTGGGGAAACGCCAGAGTAACTATTAGGTTCTCATAACTGAGGATGGAAATCAAAAGACTATAGGATGACATATTTTAATACTGAAAGTACAGTTAATAGACTGCCAACCAAATTTTCTCTATGTAATCAAAGTATCCATTCACAAATGAAGGAGAAGTCAAGACACTGCTAGTGAAACAAATTTTGAGGGAGTTCATTATCAGCTTACCTACCTGCCTTCAAATATGTTATAGAAGGAACTCTTCAGGATGAAATGAAATTACACTAAACAGTGACTTGAAACCATAGAAGAAATAACCCTGGGCAAGGTAACACCTGAGGCACATGTAAAAGCACTGTAGAGTTTTTGCTTTGTTTTTCCTCATTTGTACTCCTATACAATTGAAAACAAATACATAAAGTTATATTTCTATGCTAATGTGTGTAACGTATTCAGGTGTAATATGGATCAATAGAAATATAATGATACAGCGTTGGAAATGGTTAGGTACAGCTGAATTTGTAAACAATAAAACATAAATTATTAAAGTTGAGCTCACACAGCGGTAATCTCAGGAGGCTAAAAGAATAGGATCCGAAGTTCAAGTGTAACCAAGTGAAAATGAAACTGCAAAAACAATCCCATTTCAAATAGCATCAAAAAGAAAGAAATTTGGCAAGTAAGCAATTCAAGGAAATACACAGTGAAAAACCAAAACATTGCTGAAAGAAGTTAATGAAAATGCCCATAAAGATTTTAGGAATTAAAATGAAGAAATCAAAGAAGAATGAATCCATGAAAGAATTTTTTATTGTTCATGGGATAGGATAAAGTATTCGTTGTGTTCCATAGAACCCAAAGTGATCTACACATTTAATACAACTCCCATCAACATGCAAACATTATATTTTGCAGAAATTGAAGCATGCTTTCTAAACTTCTTATGGAATGTCAGAGGACTCCTGTGTTGGTTACTTTTCTCTTATTGTTAAGGCAAAATAGCCAGTGACCAAAACGAAGGAAGGAAAGGTTTATTCAGTTCACAGTGTGTGGAAGTTTCAGTCCACACTTTGCTGGCTACAAGGCAGGGTGGCATGGCAGAGCGCAACAATTCATCACAGTGGAAAACAGCAAAAGTGGCAAGGGTAAAAAGCGGGGAGGATGGAGAGATGATTCTTTCTGTCCCTTATATTGTATGTAGGCTAAGCATCCATGGAAAATATATTGGAATCCTGGAGAGTTAATTCTAATCTACCAACTCCAGTGCAACTCACAGCAAGAACAAAGACACTAAAACATATTTAGAGTTAAGGGAAGCTAAGAGATCCTGAGTCCACTCCAAATGAGGGTTCAGGGAACAAAGGTGACAACCAAAGTCCTAATGTGAATTTTATTAATTCATGAAGGGAGTGGCTAAGGCTGAGTGACTGTGAGAACGGTGGGCATTGTTTCAGCTAGGAGGCCAGAAAGCACCTCTGCAGTATTCAGAGAAAAGGCTATGCAGAAAGACCATTCTGCATAACACAATCAAGGTAGCATGCAATGTTTAGGAGGCTGCTGTTTAATTTTCTCATACATAAACTTTCATGCCCTGGAAAGTCATAGCCTCTTATTTGAGGCTCAATCCAGTTTACAGTCCTTGAGCATTGGCTCAGGCATCCTGCTGGGCTCAACCATAGAGGGAGACACTGAGACGGGGAAACAGTTGACTGTTCCTTGACTTCTAAGATTACACACAAATACCTCACCTAGAGCTATTCACATTGCTTACAGCCAATGGAAGAGTAAAGGAAATAGCTTAGCCAGCTCTGTACACATGAGCCCATGGAGAAAGGGGCAGATTTAGCCAAGTGGAGGTAATTGCTCTGTCTTCAAGGAGAGCCATCCAGGTGGTCATCCAGGGGTTTAAGTGAGGAACAGGCCACCTCCACATCTGCAGTCTCACACGATTTTAATAGAGCTGAAAACTTCCTATTCTTAGTACTCTACTATTCATTGTGTTGCAATTGTGATTACCATTCAGCACAGAAAAAAGTTGTACACTGGGTATGACCTACAGCTACAATCCTAGCATTTTGGGATAGTGTCTCAAAATAAGAGATTAAAAATTACTGGAGATATAGAAGAGTGAGAAGCCTGTAAGGTCAATTCTTAATGGAAAACAAATGAGAGGGTCAGGGATTTAGCTCAGCAGCATAAGTGTCTGCCTTTCAAGCACAAGGTCATGAGTTCAATCCCTGGTACCAAAAAAATGAAATGAAATGAAATGAAATGAAATGAAATGAGAAGATGGCAAAGGAAGCGTGAAATGTGTGGGAGGAGGGAAAGGAGCAATAGGAGGATGAGCAATAGGGAAATGAGCAGGGACAGGGAAGAAGAGGAGGAAGAAGGGGAGGGCCTATAAGAGTTTGTAGTTTAGGAGAACAGACTACCATTCAGCAAAGGTGTGAGTAGGCTGTACTACCTAGGTTTGTATAAGTCTACTCTAAGATTTCATGGAGCAAGTGAATCTTCTAACAATGCTCTTCTCACAATATACACTTCACAGAAAGCAACTCATGATTGTATATGGCGAAATGATTTTCAGGAAATTTGGCAAAATCATTCTACAGGGAAATGGAAGCCTTGTGAGAAAATGTTGTTGAGAAATAGTATAGCCACACACACAGGTATGAAGTATGAACCTTAGAAAACAGCATACTCAAAATGGGTTAAAGCCCTGACTGTATGAATTCAAACTACAAAACTTTTAGAAAAAAATATGGGACAAAATCTACATTAGGATTGGCTATGCTATACTGGCTAGGACAACAACACAAAACAAAAAAGGAAACTTTGACTTCATGAGTATTAAAACCTATTGTGCCTCTAAAGTCCCTATGGTCTACAAGCACACCATCCTGAATGTGGTTAATCTCATATGAAGTCACTATCAACAGAGGAAACCGGCTGCTATGGTTTGTCTATGGATGCCCCCCAAAGTCTCATGCAGTATTGAGGATCAGACTTTTGAGACCTGGCTGAATCTATAGTGACTGGTTCACTGTCTAATGCTTGGGTGAGGGGTATGAAAGCCATACCTACTCTAGGATGGGGAGCTCCTACAATATAAGGGAGGAAAAGAAGCTTATCCCCTGCTTTGCTGTTGCTGTCTTATGTCACCATGAACTTGTTGCACATCTGCTATGACACCCTGACTCAGAGCCAGCTGATTATGGACTGAAACCTCCACAAACTGTGACGTAAAGAAACTTTTCCTCCTTTAACATTGGCTATCATGTATTTTGTCTCAGCAGTGAGAGAAAAAGTAACTAAGTTATATCAGAGTTGATACCACAGAAGTTGGGTCATTGCTATGAGAATACCTGACCATGTGGTTCAGGAGACTTGGGGAATGGCTTGTGGGAATAAATTGGAAAGGTTCAGAGGTCCTGGCTGAAAAAGAGCTGGGACACTGTAAGCTGTTCTATAAGGGAGATTCTGGGCAAAGCTCAAAAGACCAGAAGAATGATAGAAACCCTGCTGGTAAAGACCAGGCTCAGAATGTTTCTTCTGGGAAGGACTGCATTGGTTGTTTGATTCCAGACTATGTGTGTTATGGCTTGGGCTTGTCTACATTTTGTTCATGTCCAGAGACTTTACCTGAGACTGAAACTAAGGGCAGAGGACTAATTAATATGGCATAAGAAAGTTCAAGGGAGTCTAATGTTGAGGTGGTAGCGTGGCTACATTGGGGGCTTTTAGCCAGATTTATGTTGAGCATGAAGAAGAGAGCCCATCAGAATGATTTAAAGTGCTGTGAGTTTTGCCCCAAAGGAAGCTCCACTAAAGCTATGGACTGCAAAGATACAGCAGAGATCTCGAATGCTGAGAAGGAACAGGAGAATAAAAAAGATGGCCTGAGGGCATCATAGGAAGCAGCAAGTCTCCACCCTTTGTAGCCTCAAAATTGCAAAAGAGAAAGACTTTCAGAGGAAAGCCATGGTAGAGTTCCCTAGAGAATTTGTCCCTCACAATTGGATTCAGAATGCTCAGCTATCTAGGCACCCAAACCTTTACAGCCAAGAGTGAAAGAAGCCTGACTACTGCTCCAGCTTTGCACAGATATGATGAACAGACAAAGAAACAAGTACACAGCTTATCAGACCAGACAAACAAACATCTTAAAAAATCAGAGTGCATCCAAAAGACTCATCAGATTTTGTTGTAGATCAATTAGCAGTGATCTCTTGCAAGAAAAATTTGGAAGGAATAAAATCCTGTATATATAACAATATATATTTTTGTATTTTATCTTGTCTAAAGAATACTAGTAACTTTTGTGTCCCTTTCTTTCATGTACATTTTAGCTCAGTTATCTCTATACACTCAGTCACCTCCTCAGACCTTTGATTCCCATTTTTGGTTACCATGTCCCAGGAATTCTGGGACAGTTTCTTTAATTGGTCCCAGGTGGGGTCTAGATCCCTCCTTCTCTATTAGTTGTATGGTCTGTCAGGCATCACTGTCATATGACTGAGCATCTGTTTCTTGAGAGATGGAATCAACTGCTTCTCTAAGTCTGGGTCCATGATATAACCAGACAGCATGCTCTGGTACCCAGGCAGGCTGTTCAGCATTTCCTGGAAAAACACAAACATAGCATTGTCCCCAGAATAACACTGAGCTGTGTCCCTTCCATTGTCCAGTATGAACATCTTTCCAGAGAATCCTTCTTAAGTTTTTTTGTTTTATCTGATTGAATTGTCTTTCTGCCATTGTCTTTTCATCCTTTGTAGGATTTAAAGTTAATAGTATACACACCAAGTGAAGCCTACTAGGAGGTATAAATTGTCTAAGAAATTTCCCCTTTTGTTTTTGTAATTGAACTTTGAGCATATGGTGAGCATGTTTAGCAATTTTCATTGTGTTGAATAGCATGTGAGTGTTGTGAGCCCTTAAAGCTGGAAATTGACTATATGTGTAAGGCTGGGCATGGCCATCCAAGAACAACAAGCACTTGGGGCAAGCCATGTAAAGAAGGCGCTTCATCCCAGAGAACACCTAGCCCCAAGACCTTCTCACCAGTGGGTTGCTAAGATAACATGATATCATATGACATGAAGATGCTGAAAGTATAAATGCCCCTAAGTGAAGGGGCAGTTCCTTTCCTCCTATCAGGAGAGTAAGGGCTCCATCTGACCCCAAATTTGTCCTTTCTTTATTTTCTCATCCTCTTATGGTCCTTCACCCCAAGAACCTCAAGCACTCTGCAGGTCATGGCATGTAAGGAATTAAAAATGACAGTAGCTAGCAATCTGTCTATTGTAGCATTTCCCTCATTGAGAAGCCCAGGCAATTGGGAATGAGAATGTAAATGACCAATTAAACAGGAAACATGGTGTGGCTGTATGACAAATTGGACAGTGTGAAATAAATGAAAAAGATCTTCCTGGTTGGTATGAATGGTGGCAGTTTTAATGTGGCACATCACACTGCAAACCTATGTACTGTGTGAAAGAAGGGTTAACTAAGGCCCATATAACACTCACAGATGTGGGTGAGCTCCCATATGAGCAATGGCTCCTCATCTTGAGGGGAAAACTGTTTTCCCTTGGAGTCACATTTTGGCACCAACACTTTGGTAGTAGTAAGTAGAGAGTGCCAGCTATGGGCTCCATCTCCAATGTCCCCCTCCTCAGGGCATATGGCAGTCAGTGCCTCTATAACCATGACCTCACCTTTTTTTTAGGTCAGGAATTTATAAAAGATTTATAATAGCACAGAAAATCACATAGCAATTATATGTATATCACTAATAAAATATGTGCAGTGTCAGTGTATTGAAAACTAACAAATTGGTATAAGAAAGAAAAAAAGACCCAGATAAATGTAGAGTTATACTGATTGTGCATTTGAAGCAAGTGTCCCTAAACTAAGCAGCAATTTTGAAAATCAACAGACTTCAAAAATTTGCACTTCCAGATACCAAGACTTACTGCAAAGCCATAGTGAGACAGTGATATGCTGGTGGCAGCTTATTACCAGCTTGTGAAAGCCAAATGTTGAATTTTCAGAAGTTTTATAGGTTTCTTATTGTTGTATTGGTTATTTGAAATTATCAACTGTGACAGTATTTGTTAAAATCATCAAACCACAGATCAGGACCACATTACCTCCAACTGCTAGGAGCCTGCCATGCCAAGCAGGGCCATGTTCTATTAGGGAAGTTCTCTGAATCATAGCACCCCTACTGTTAGCCAGGCTGTGGCGGGCCCTTACAGGGAGCTTCCTGGGATAGGTCGGTCTTCCACATCAGTTTAGAATCTACACCAAGTGGCCCAATGATATCCTCATCTGCACTTTGGACAGATAGTACCAGGTTTTGTTGAAGGGACAAATACTGACTGTGCTGCCCTTACAGCTGCCACAGAACACGTTCAGGCAAACTGTCCCTCACTTCCACAGGTGAAACATGTAACCTTGTTTTTCTCTTTCCTCTAGGCTGGGGATGGATAACCTGAGTGTAAGCTGTTGCCAAGGTAGCCCCTTGCACAGAAGAGGGGCCAATGCAGCATTTATCTGCATTCTTAAAGGCCAACTGTTGAACAAATAACAAATGATTAGTGTAATCCCAAATATTGAGTAGTGTAACCCAAGGATTGTAATCCCTTTCTCTGTCTTCCCACAATCCAAAAAGTTATGTTTATAATCCCACTGAGACATTATTGGAATTCTGGCAAGTTAATTGCAATCTACCACCTTCAATGCAACCCACAGTGAGAGTAAAAACACTAAAACATACTCAAAGTTAAGGGCAGCTACGGGGCCCTAAATCTAATCCCTGTGAGGAGGTGCAGACAAAGGCCAAGGCCTGATCCAAAAAAATATAAATTTTTTTTATTTTTAAATTTGTTTAAAAGAGAATAAAACAAAAGAGAACAGAATAAAGCAAATCAGAACAGAACAATGCAAGCAACACAGCACTTCACAGCAAGACAACTGGACATCAACAGTAGTTACCATAATGCCTCTTTTCTTCAAAATAGTTGAGCATAACTTCACACATAATAATATCAAACATAACAAAATAGTATAAAACCATTCAAAAGAATGAAAGCATTACAGGACTTTAAAACCAAATAACAGGAAATAAACAATGGCTACTATAATATCTCATTTTTCTCAAAGAATTTGTTTATACCATCACACATAATAAAATCAAATAAAACACAACAGTATAAAACCAATCAAAATAGAAGAACAAAAGCATGGTAGGACTTCAAAACAAGATGATAGTAAATCAGCAATGGCTGCCATAATGTCTTGTTTTCTTCAAAATAGCTGTTCATACATCACACATAATAAAATAAAAAACAGAATAAAACCAATCAAACCAATGAATGAAAGCAATATAATGGGAAACCATGATTATCATAAAATATCCCATTATATTCAATATAGCTACCCCTACCAACTGACAGCATAAAATCTAACAAAACAAGACAGAACAAAGCCAAACTTAACAAAACTGTGTAAACAATGCAAGAGTTCAAGATAAGACGATAAGAAATTGACAGTAGTTTCGACCTTTCTCTCCCAGGTGTTTCCTCCTCTTTGCTCTTACATTAACTATTTTGTTTTTGGATCCCATTAACTCCTTCTTGTCTTATGCTAGGGTTCACATGTATGAGTTTGAACTGTTTTGGCCATGAACATGATCTCCAGTTGTGTCCATTTACTTACAGGAGCCATGAGATTATTCTACTATATAGCTGAGTAGTTTTCCACTGCATGAAAATACCATATCTTTCTTACCCATTCTCCAGGTGATGGGCAAGTTACTCTCGCTTTTTTTTTTTTTTTGCTCTTCTGTCACATTGAACAGTTGTTTTCTCTTTTGATTTTCAGTCTACGAATTTCCTTTTCAGTTAAATGTGTTTCTTGTATACAGCATATCGATGGATCTTGTTTCTTGATCCATTTGCCCTGTGTTTTTTTTTTGATTGCTGACCTGAGGCCATCTACATTAATGTTACAACCAGCATACATTGGTTTGTCTCTGCCATGCTATCCTCCTATTGTTGGCCTTCTACTTTTCCCTTCATTCAATTGCCTGTCTTGTTTGGCAATCCTCCTCTGCTGCTGTTCCTGGAAACATGGTCATCTTTATCTCTCTCTAGAATATCCTTCATCACTCTCTGTAGGGTTGGTTTGGTAGTCATGAATTCCTTCAGTTGTTCTTTATCATGGAAGTATCTTATTTTTCCATCAATTTTGAAAGATAGTTTTGTTGGGTAGATCAATATGGGTTGGAAGTTGTTTTCTTTCAGGGTTTGAAACACTTTGCTCCAAACTCTTCTTGACTTGATGGTTTGTGTTGACAAGTCTGCCATGATTCTGATTGGTTTTCCTTTATAGATGATCTGTCTCTTTTCTCTAACAGGTTTTAATATTCTGTTCTTGTGCCAAATTTCTGGGATCTTGATTATTATATGTCGGGATGTAGATTTACTTTGGTTATTGCTATTTGGAGTCCTGTAAGCCTCAATTATCTGCATGTCAGATCCATTTCCCATGTTTGGGAAGTTTTCTTCTATTACTTCTGTGAATATCCTTTTAATTTCATTTGTGTTGACCCCTGGTTCTTCATGGATACCTATCATTCTTAAATTATGCTTCTTTGCATCATCTTGCAGCCATTGAGTTATTTCCTGATTCCGTGTTATTTTTAAGAGATCTTTCCTTTCATGATCACTAGCTGCAGTCCTGTGTTCAATGTTTGAAAGTCTATCTTCATCTCTTTCAAGCTGTTTTCCCAGCTTTTGATTGAATTTTTAATTTCCTGCATCTCTCCTTGAATCTGTTTCATTCATTGTAATTCCTTTCTACATTCATTCAAGGTTTACATCATTTTCCTATGCTTCTCTTTCTTGTCTTTCAGGTCTTCTTTAGACCTGTTGAACAATT
Source organism: Dolichotis patagonum (assembly GCA_004027295.1). Lineage (NCBI taxonomy): Eukaryota > Metazoa > Chordata > Mammalia > Rodentia > Caviidae > Dolichotis > Dolichotis patagonum. Next base: position 8,746 of record PVJX010026146.1, on the reverse strand, counting down.
CTTTCAGTATGTTTCTGATTTCTTCTTTTACCTGAGACATTATTTCTGATTTGACTGCTTTTACAATCTCATGAAGTTGTTTCCTTACTTCAGTTGCTGTCCTCTCAGAGATTTCAGGTGTGTGACTACCGTTTTCTTCCATGACTGTATCTCCCAGACTTATTGTGTGTGGGCTAGAGGTCTGAGTTTGCCTTTTGCTCGTTTCTCTTGGCATTCTCCTAGGTTCCTCCCAACAAGCTGGTTATGGGATCCCAGGAACTTCCCACGCTGGCTGCCCCTAGGCAGTGTAGGGAGATGGGACAGGCACCTAGGTTCCTCTAATTCCAGATTTACAGGGAAGTAGCAGGGCATGGAGCAGGCTTCTCCAAAGCTATGCAGCTACACTGGGGCTTCGCTGATCACCAGGGTGCATGTAGGTGGGGCTGCTTCTCTCAGCCTGTTTGTCTACACTAGGACTCCCACAATGGTGACAGACACACAGGGGTGTGTTTGTCTGATTCTACTGGGAGATGATGGCTGTCTGAGGGAACCAAGGGCCTCCAATGGTGGCCTATGGATGCACAGTGCTTGCCTGGCTGTGTGTCCCTGCTCCTGCTGACTGCCTGCAGGAAGAAGCTTTCCAGTGGCAGTTCCCTGAAGGTGAAGGTGGATCTGCTGGTTCTCTCTGCTCACACTGGCTGCCTGTAGGATGTGGCCTTTTAGTGGCAGCACACAGTGGGCAGAGGTGGCTCTGTCTGTGTCCTTTGGCCCACGCTGGGTGTGTGAAGGAAAGGGCCTTCCAGTGGCGGTACCGGCAGGCAGAGACAGATCTGGCTCTCTCTGCCCGAGCTGGGTACACAGATGAAAGGGCCTTCCATTGGTGGTGCCCAGCAGGCAGAGGCAGATCTCTCGGTTCTCTCTGCCCATGATGGGTGCACAGAGGAAAGGGCCTTCCAGTGGCAGTGCCCGGCTGACAGAGGCAGGTCTTCTGGTTCTCTCTGCCCGCTCTGGGTGTGAGGAGGAAAGGGACTTCTAATGGTGGCACATGGCAGGCAGAGGCCTCTCACAGAATGTATTATCTTGTGAAGAAGAAGATGGCTAGAGGATCAGTGGCAGTGAGTGTTAGATACCACCTTGTCTGAGAGACAGCACAATCATCATGGCAATGGTTCAAAGCTGTGCCTTGATAACGCATACCTTCTTCTTCTCAGAAGCCCCTATAGCTTCTCCTTCCCAAAAGTCTGCCAAAGCTCAGGCAAAGGTAAAGGTTTACCAATCCCCTGCACTCTCACAAAATAAATCAGCTCACATGAGTACCCAGAGCCCTTCCCTTATCAGAGTCTATATCAGGCAGAACCTTTGTCTGCAGAGAGCTGCCCTAGCCTTCTTTGTGTTAACTTCCTCCATGCCCCACCCATTAAACTTTTCTTATCTAGTTGCCTCCTTTCTTTTAATATTCTGAGCTGCTCTAGATTGAGTACAAAGTTTCCACTCAATCAGTGAGGATGGCAGGAACTGTGTGACTAACGAGCTGGCTAGCCAGGTAGGGAGAAAAGCACCTTTGCAAAATTCAGGGAGAATGACATGGAGAAACATCAATCTGTATAATACAATTAAGATAAGATTTGAATGGTTTTAGGAGGCTATTGCTTCAGTTTCTATAGGTAAACTTCTGTGCCCTGGGGACTCATAGCTTCTTGTTTTGAGGCTCCTTACCCAGATGACATTCCTGGAGCTGAGTGGCTCTATTAACCCACTGCTGTGCTCATCTTTTACAGAGAACACTATGCAAGGAAACAGGAGACTATCTGATGGCTTTAGAGATTACATAAAAGTACCTAGGCTAGCTGAGAGAAGTTTGTTTTTTACGTATCAGTACATGGAAATAAGCCTTGATATAATCAATGTTGCAGCAATTATTCTGCATTCAACAGAAGTCACACAAATTGTCTCCTACAAAGGATGACTCTGTTTCATGAAGGGTAGAAATCTCAGCCTGTGGTGGAACAAAATTTCTGTGAATCAAAAAGGTAGAGAAAATGACAAAATGAAAGACTTTCAGCCCACTGGCGCTGGCCTGAGGAGAGTTTCAGACAAGCACTCCCAGCAATTGAGTTTCTGCTCAACTCCCTGAAACACTGGACTGGGCTTGGGAGGTCCTGCAGGCCTGACTGAGCCAAGTTCAGTGACCTTCTTTCAATCCAGGAGGCCAGGACTGCGCAGGGGGACTTTCAGCCCAATGGCACTGGCCTGGGGAGAGTTTGAGACCATCGCTCCCAGCAGTTGAGTTTCGCTCAGCTCCCTAGGACACTGGGCTGGGCTCCAGAGATTTTGCAGGCCTCAGTATACCAAGCCCAGCTTCTGTCTTTCAATCCACGGAGCCAAGAACCTTCGAGGGAGCCAGGACCACACGAGATGAGTCTCTGTGCTCTGGGGCTGACCCAGGGAGAGTTTGAGACAATCACTCCCAGCAGCTGAGTTCTTGCTTAGCTCTCTAGGATACTAGACTGGGCTCCAGAGGTTTCACAGGCCTCAGTGCACCAGGCCCAATGGCCTTCTTTCACTCCAGGAGGCTGCAGGGGGACTTTCAGCCCACTGGCCCTGGCCCCAAGAGAGTTTGAGACCAGTGCTCCCAGTGATTGAGTTTCCACCCAACTCCGTGAAACACTGGACTGGGCTTGGGAGGTCCTGCAGGCCTTACTGGGCCAAGCTCAGCAACTTTCATTCAGTCCCAGGAGCTGAGGGCGCAGGAGGTGATTCACAACACACCCAGGGGAAGCTTTGGAACATGGCTTGAAACAAGGAAATATAGGAAAATGACAAAATGAAAGACCAAAAGGCAATCTCAAACCTCCAGCTCATCCCAAAAAAGCCTAGGAGTCATGTACATAGAAGAAAATAGAAGCCATACACACCTGAAATGACTGAAATGATATCAACTGAAATAAAGAAACAACTCAGGGAAGCTATAGAGAAACTCAAATCAGAAATAATTTCCTAGGTAAAAGAAGAAATGATAAAAGTAGTGAAAGAAATAGTGAACACATCTAATGAAGTTAGATGTTAAAAAATTAGAGGAACAAAGCAAACAGAATCCCTGAATGAACACTATAAGAAACAAACAGAATGCATGAAGCAGATTCAAAGAGATATGCAGGAAATCAAAAGTTCTATTGAAAGTTGTCAAAACCACCTCAATGCAAGTGAAGACAGAATTTTGCCCTGAAGATAAGATTGCAGCTAGTGAACAGGAAAGGAAAGATCTTTTTAAAATGACAAGGAATCAGGAAATAACAATTCAATAGCTGCAAGATGATGCAAAGAAAAGGAACATAAGATTAATAGAGATAAATGAAAAAAGAGACAGCACAAATGATATCAAGAGGATACTTACAGAAGTAATAGCTGAAAACTTCCCAAACATGAGAATGGAAACTGACATATGGATTAGTGAAGCTAATGAAACTCCAAATAGCCATAACCAAAATAAAACTACACCCAGACACATAATAATCACCATCCCAGAAATCCACCATAAGAACAGAATACTAAAAGCAGTTAGACAGAAAACAGAGATCACCTATAAAGGAAAACCTATCAGAATCACAGCAGACTTCTCAACACAAACAATGAAGTCAAGAAGAGCATGGAGTGAAGTATTTCAGATCCTAAAGGAAAACCACTTCCAACCCAGATTGACGTACCCTACAAAACTGCCCTTCGAAATGGATGGAGAAATAAGCTACTTCCATGACAAATAACAGCTGAAGAACTTCATGATCACCAAACCAATCCTACAAAGAATGCTGAAAGACATTCTAGATACACATAGGAAAAAACCACTAAGCAAGGCAGACAATTAAATAGAATAGAAAGGTAAAGATACAACAGCAGAAAGATAATATGTCAACAATAAACCAATATATGACAGTTATAATCATTAATGTAAATGGCCTCAATTCACCAATCAAAAGAAACAGACTGGCAGAATGGATCAAGAAACAACATCCAACCATATGTTGTCTACAAGAAAACCACCTAACCCAAAAGGAAACTCATAGACTGAAAGTCAAAAGATGGAAAACAATACTTCATGCAATAGGAAACCAAAAAAAAAAAAAAAAAAAAAAGCGGGGGTAGCTATTCTGTCTGCATACAATGTAGGCTTCAAGCCAACAATGATCCAAAGAGATAAAGAAAGTCACTACATACTAGTTAGGGGAAAACTTCAAGAGGAAGAGATAACAATCTTAAATATATATGCACCAAATTCCAGAGTACCTCGCTAAAAAAAAAAGGCAAGTATTAACAGAAATGAAAAATCAAATAAGCAATGACACAATTATAACAGGAGACCTTAACACACCATTAACACAAAGGGACATATCAACTAGACAGAAAATGAGCAAAGACATAACAAAACTGAATTACACCTGTGAACAAATGGACTTGATAGACATATATAGAGTTTTCCATCCAACAACATCAGAATATATATTCTTTTCAGCAGTACATGGACATTCTATAAAATAGACCACATACTAGCACACAGAACATATTTAAGTAAATGCAAAACAATTGAAATTATTCCATGTATGTTATCAGATCATAGCGCCATGAAACTAGAAATTCATGATCGAAGAAACTACAAAAACCCCACAAACACATGGAAACTGAATAATATGCTCATGAGCAATCAGTGGGTCACAGAGGAAGTTAAAGAAGAAATTAAACAATATCTACAAGCAAACAAAAATGCAAATACAACTTACTGGAATTTGTGGGATGCACTGAAAGCAGTACTCAGAGGAAAATTTATTGCACTGAGTTCCCACATCAGGAAGACAGAAGGAAAACAAATAAACAGCCTGATGCTACATCTCAAACATCTAGAAAAAGAAGATCAAGCCAAGCCCAAAGCCAAAAGAAAGGAGGAAATTATAAAGATCAGAGCAGAAATTAATGCAATAGAGACTAAGAAGACAATACAAAGAATCAATGAATCAAAGAGTTGGTTCTTTGAAAGAATAAATAAAATTGATAAGCCTCTAGCCAACCTTATTTTTAAAAAGGAAAGAAAAAACTCAAATTCATGCAATAAGTAATGAAAAAGGTGAAATCACTACAGACTTGGTGGAAATACAGAAGATCATCAACACCTATTTTGAAAACCTCTACTCTCGTAGGTTTGATAACACAGAAGAAATGGACAGATTCCTAGAAACATATGAACTACCAAAGCTGGGTCAGGAAGATGTAAAACTGATGAATAATCCAATTTCTATTAATGAAATTGAAAATGTAATTAAGTCCTTGCCAACAAAAAAGAGCCCAGGCCCAGACGGATTCACTGCAGAATTCTACAAGAAATACAAAGAAGACTTAATTCTGACACTTCTCAAACTCATCAATGAAATCAAAAGGGAAGCAATTCTTCCTAAGTCATTCCTGGAACCAAATATTATTCTAGTACCAAAACCTGAGAAAGACCCAACTAAAAAAGAGAACTATAGGCCAATCTCTCTAATGAACATAGATGCAAAAATTCTCAATAAAATATTGGCAAATAGGATGCAGCAAATCATCAAGAAGATTATACACCACGACCAAGTGGGATTCATCCCAGGAATACAGGGATGGTTGAACATATGCAAATCAATAAATGTAATCCACCATATCAACAGAGCCAAAAGTAAGAACTACATGATCATCTTTATAGATGCAGTAAAAGCTTTTGATAAGGTCCAAAATTCATTCATGATAAGAACCTTAGAGAGAATTGGAATAGATGGTCTTTACCTCAGTATGATAAAGGCCATCTACAACAAACCAACAGCCAGCATCATATTAAATGGCCAAAAACTGAAAGCCTTTACCTTAAAATCTGGCACAAGACAATGATGTCCCCTATCACTGCTCCTATTCAACATAGTACTGGAAATACTAGCCAGAGCAATTAGACAAGAGAGAGAATTAAAAGGACTAAGATAGGAAAAGAGAAGGTTAAATTATTATTTGCAGATGACATGATACTGTACATAGAAGACCCCCAAAACTCCATTGAAAGACTCCTAGATATAATAAATAAATTCAGCAATGTAGGTGGATACAAAGTCAAAACTCAAAAATCAATGTCATTCCTATACACTAACAACAAAAATACTGAGAGAGAAATAAGAGGAGCCACACCCTTCATACTAGCATCCTCAAAAATGAAATACTTAGGAATTAATCTAATGAAAGAAATAAAAGAGCTATACAGGGAAAATTATAATACCCTGAAAGAAGAAATCAAAGAGGACCTCAGAAAATGGAAAGACATCCCTTGTTCATGGATAGGAAGAATAAATATTGTGAAAATGGCCATTCTCCCAAAATTGTTATACAGATTCAATGCAATCCCAATCAAAATACCACTAACATACCTCATAGATCTAGAGAAATCACTCCTAAAATTCACCTGGAACCAGAAGAGAACTAGAAAAGCAAAGGCAATTCTAAGCAACAAAAGCAAGGCAGGAGGCATCACAATCCCTGACTTGAAGTTATCCAAAGCTATTGTAATAAAACCAACATGGTACTGGAATAAAAACAGATCTGAAGATCAATGGAATAGATTGGAAGATACAACCACAACCACAAACACACTCAACCACCGTATCTTTGATAAAGGGGCCAAACATGTTTGCTAGAAGAACGATAGTCTCTTTAATAAATGGTACTGGAAAAATTGGCTATCCATTGCTGAAAACTTAAACTAGACCCATGCCTATCACCAAGTACTAAACTAAAATCTAAATGGATCAAAGATCTAAATATTAAAACAGAAACACTAAATCTGTTGGAAGACAAAGTAGGTAAAAATATTGAAAACATAGGGGTAGGTAGAGACTTCATGAACAAGAATCAAATCGCACGGGAAATACTTCCCAGAATCAATAATTGGGACCATATCTTATTAAAGAGTTTCTGCATGTCAAAAAAATCATCAGTAGAGTGAAAAGAAAACCCACAAACTGGGAAAAAATCTTAGTGAACTGTCTCTCAGACAAAGGACTTCTGTCTAGAACTTATAAAGAATTAAAAAAAAGCAGACCCTTGAAATTCAAAGACCAGGGGGAAAAGAAGATGGCAGAGGGGTAGGTAGCAGGAGAGAGACCCTCTCTGAGAGAAACAGCTCAAATGCCAGAATAAAACACCCTGGAGAGGCCCAAACAGAGATGGACTGTCATAACCCAGGAAGAAACTAAAGTGCAAAAAACCACTCGAACATGAGGCCCTGGGGCTACTATTAGTGAAGATAAGATCAGCAAACTCGGTGCCCTCCTCAAGCCGCCCCGAATTCCTGCCGGACCGGAACAAGTGATCTGCGCCAAAGCAACTGGCTTGAGCTGCTGGAGCATGGAGCTGAACAGCCCTGCATGCAGCTCGCCCGGACCGGCACTGCATGCGACCCACCCTGCATGCGACCCACCCAGAGGCACTGTGAATTCCCACCACAGCCGCACTGAAGTCGGAGGTCGGGGAGCCCAGCAGTTCTTAGGGACTGGCATCAACATGCGGTGAGTGATTGGAATAAGACCCTCCCATGGGAAAGGGGAAACCAACTGGATGACATGTTGGATTTGGGCAGGACAGCCCTAACTCCATAAGGAAGTGGCTTCAGCTGGTTGCTACCCTTGCCAGGTGGATTGGTTGAATCTGCTTGGACTAGGCCGCACCCCTGGCCAGAACCCAGTGAGTTGCCACAAATTACATCCCTGAGGTCGGTGCACACTGACGCAGTGAAGGCCTGCAAAGGTTGACTGGCCCGGAGGGGAGGAGCCAGCACACACTGTCTTTGGGTGAACTCTAATCTCTGATAACCTATTGAAGAGGGCTAAAGCTCCTGGCCTGCGCCCTCTAGAGGAGCCTTAACCAACAAGAAAAGGGTCTGGGAATTACACTGTACACTTGTATGGAAGGAACCAAAAACATGACGAAAGGAAGAAATAAGAAAAAACTCCCAGCCCCCAACCCTGAGAACATTGATCCAGGAGAGGTAACTACAAAAGAGATTGAGGGCAGCAAAAATGCAACATCAAACACAGCATTGGCGGGCATAAAGAGATATCTTCAGGACCTCGTAAGTGGGACCAAAACTGAAATATTAATTCAAATTAAACAAGAGATAAGTAGATTAATAAAAGAAGGGCTGGTCACCTCTCAAGAAGACACAGAAAGAAGAATGGAGGAACACAAATGGAGAGAAAAATTTAATGAAGAATTCAGAAAAAACCGAGAATTCATGATGCAGATTCAAAGAGATTATCAGGAAACAAAAGACTCCCTAGAAAGCTGGCAAAACTGCTTGAAAGAAACCAAAGATAGACTATCAAAAATTGAGCACAGGCTTGCAATGTGGGGTCATGAAAGGGAAGATCTCTTAAAAATAACAAGGGAGCAGGCAGTAAAGATACAAAGACTGGAAGATGACAAGAGGATCTATAACTTAGAATAAAGTATGTGAATGAAGAAGCAGGAATCAAATCAGAGGAATTACAAAGGCTATTCACAGCAATTATTAAAGAAAATTTCTCAAGCATAGAAAAAAGAAATGATATGCAGAGGTATGAAGCATACAGAACTCCAGCCACCTACAACCCAAACAGAGCTACACCCAGACACATAATAATCAAGATCCCAGAAATTCAATATAAGAACAGAATATTAAAAGCCATCAGAGAAAAGAAACAGATCACCTATAAAGGAAAACCCATCAAAATCA
>PVJX010026145.1:0-26175 GCA_004027295.1 Dolichotis patagonum | reverse complement strand
TGAAACAGCTAGTAAATGCTACAGCCTTGATTTGAACACAGATTTATGCAACCCTAAGACCTGTTTACTGAACCATGTTACCTAAGCATTTCAATAGTAAAAGACTGATATTGGGTCAAGAGTTTCATCATAAAAGGATACCCACAGAATTGATTTATAAACAAGAATAACTGAATTCACCCTCCCATTACTTGGTGTGCGAATTAGACAGCTTTCTTAATTTTTCTAAGAATTAGTTTCTTCCTTTATATAATAAAGAAATGATCTCTCTTTCTAATATCTGAAAGTATTATCTGTAAAAAGAAGAATGGAATGATATGAGGGATTGAGGATTGCTTTGTAATTGTAAATTATAGAGAAAAGTATTTAGCCTTTGGATTTGGATTTAGCACCTGACTCAACAACTAACTATGGCTTTGGGCAGAAGTGTCTTCTTCAAAATGGAACAATCACATATCTTTACAAAGTTACTAAGATAAGAGCTGTGTAGAGTCTGTTGTGAAAGTCAGCGAGGTCCCCTGTCTGGCACAGGACAGTTGCTTGCTGAATGTAAGCAACATCTACCCTCTTCTTTATGTTCCTTCTTCAAGTAGGTGGTTGGACTGCAGTTGTCAAAAAATCCTGGAGTCATCTGCACGTTTTTCCTCAATACTTACTCACAGAGAAAGTGGATTTGTGTGTCTGTGTCATGTGTCTGTATGGGCATGTAGGTATGTAACATACTCACTAGCACATATTTTGATTAAACTTTGCTTTTATCTGTCACTGTCCTTTCATCCTTACAATCTTTTCATGTATATTTTATTCCAAATCAATGTCAGAAACCTCATGCAAACAGCTTGTTTGTTCCTATCATTTTCAATCTCTAATCAACTCTGCACTTTTTTATGAAAGTTATTTTTTCTCACTAGCTTCTTTTACTTTTATGTGTTTTAATTCAAACAGTAAGGAAATAAAATGTTTATGCTGTGTGCTTGGATGCATCTATGCATTTGTGTGTGGTGTTTTCCTGCAGCAAGGACTCATGAGTACTGCAGAATACTGTACATTTGGGCACCAGTCACCAGTGACCAAGTCTTGGCTTCTTTTCCTTTCTTTCTTTCTTTCTTTCTTTCTTTCTTTCTTTCTTTCTTTCTTTTCTTTCTTTCTTTCTTTCTTTCTTTCTTTCTTTCTTTCTTTCTTTCTTTCTTTCTTTCTTTCTTCTTCCTCCTTCCTTCCTTCCTTCCTTCCTTCCTTCCTTCCTTCCTTCCTTCCTTTTCTTTCTTCTTTTCCTCCTTGTGTACCTGGAATTGAACTCAGGACCTGACACTTGCCAGCCAGTTGATGTACCACTGAGCTAATCCCTGGCCCCCAAGTCCTAATTTCTCAAGAAGTATCATAAACATTCAGACAGAGTGACCTGAAAGACATTTCAGCTTTCTTATTCACAAGTACACAAGCTGAAAGATAGCAAGTGGCTGGTTAAAACTAGAGTCAGAACTATTTATGTCCGATCCAAGTCTTTTCTACTATGCTTCTCATCGAGATAGCTAAGAGATGTAAAATTCCTATTGAATGAATTTAAAAAATTTACAGTCATTATTCACAGTATATTTGTTTCTTTTCTACTCTTGCCAACGCTTCAGGCTTTCTAATAATGCTGCTTCAGTTTAGTTGAAATCTAGTTCTATTTTTTGTTTCTGACATTGGCACCTCTGTTAGGTTATATAGACTCAGAGAAGAAAGCCAGATTTTAGAATAGTTATAGCTGAAAATCCATAACATTTGATTTTAACTATGCCTGTTCCTGATTAGAAAAGCTGGAAGGCTTTTAGATCTCTCAGCTCTTTCATCAGTAAACCCAAGGTGATCATATTTATCCTAAAGAGGTATGAGAAATGGAATTTTATAGCATCTAGAGGCAGACATGTGTATCACTTAAATATGGGTGTTAGTAAAGCAACAATATTAAACTCTTCCAAATTACAGAAATATTTGGTTCACTATGGGAGTAAGGACACATACACTGAGATGAATTGCTTGGGGGTGTTTTAAGGAATACATGGATAAGTAAGAATTGTTGCCTAATGCTTTCTTAGAGAAGTAAGATTTTAAAAATATCAAAATGGCTGATTAGCTTTGTAACAGTTATATCCAGATGAGAGAAACACCCTTTCCTGAACTCTCCACCATGCAGAAGTATGGAGAAGAGGTGGAAGTGCTCCAATATGGTTTCTTTATTGTTTCCTGAGAACTGAGTAAGTTATGTTTATTGAAAATGCAAATGAGGAAGACTGCCTTTGAATATGGTCGCCTTTGGATATGTCATCTGTCTTTGTCACCAAAGCTCTGTACCCTAGCTATCAAAAATGCACCAACACAAAATAACTGAAGAAAGGAAACCTTCAGCATATTGAGTCACCAGTTTGTGTTGGAAATCATTTTGGATACTTTAAGTACATTATTTTAAGTTTTACAAGAGTTTTATGTTAAACATGATTACTTCTGTTTAATGGAAGAGGAAACTGAAGGTTCAAAATATTTTCTGTAGAATTCCAGAAAATAAAATATTTACAACTTTGCAGACCACATAAAGTCTTGGCCCCAACTTGTCAGCTCTGCCTTTACACAATATATAAAAAAGTGAGTGTAACTCTTTTTCCAATACACTTTTACTTTCAAACACAGTTGTGGACTTGTGGATTCGGTTCATAAATTCAAGTTTACTGACTTCTGGTACATAGTGTCTGTGATATGAAGCCAGTATTTGATATCAGTTTGTCTGGGTTCAGATCTCATGTACTTTTCACTAATCTGTCCTGTCTCTTTAATAAATTTTAAGCCTAGGAGGAAGTTCAGGCATTTTCTGCTAATTGTAGTTTCAGAGTTTCCTAGTTTTAAAGGGAATTCACAGGTTATAAACTGGTGCAACCGTGTAGTCAGAGAAGCTCCTGGAATTAGAGGTTTTGTGCCTGGAAGCAGAGGCTGTATCGGGCAGGCCTTGCATGTGATATTAAACCACATCGAGCATGACACCAATAAGCCAGATGCACTGATCATGTCTCGACACTCTCTGGCCTGGACCAAGGCCACACCGATGCTTTGGGTTCACATTGAGCAACCCACAAAGGCTTCGCTCAGAATCACTCCAACTCTGCTCTTCTGCGGCAAGGAACCTGACATTACTCACAGTCGATGAAAGCACCAGAACCAGGACTCAGAGAAAGTAAATAAAGAACCTAGATGTGGTCAGTGCCTTGCGATAAAACCACAGTCCATTGCCCTTGAAAAATAGCCCAATTATGCTCAATTTCAGTGTGCAGAAAATTGATGCAGCCATATGACCTCACACCATAAATCCCACATACATAAACACTCCCTGTACAATTAGTTCTTGCTCTAAGCTGCTCTCATCTAAGAGAAACAAATAGTTCTATCCATCACCCAGGGGCATCACAAAACTGTTGCAAAGAAGACCATTCTCTGTATCGGCCATTAAAGACAGGTTTGGTATTGATTAGCGAGTATTTCAGGCAAGAGAGCATCTGAAAGACAGCATCATGCTAGTGAGAACTCAGACATTCCTCACTCCTCAGGACCACCCTGTCAGTCAAAGTAGATGGGAGGAAGGGGGAAGGTCTTGAAATCCCAAATCAGCATAACCAGGTTCTTGATCATGCAAATCCATTATGTTTTTCCTAGGGATGCAGTCAGATGTCCTGGGCCCTTTGCCGGTAAGTTTGGCCATGTGGGTGAGTGCTGGTTAATGGAATGGTGATAGAAAAAAAATGAAGTATAGTTTGAGCCTTGGACTATGGAATCTGCCTTCATTCTCTTTCCTTTTCTTATCTGTCATATATCAAGTATAGGAAATGCTCCCTGGGCCCCAAAACCTTAGAGGCTGATGGAAGACCCTTGATCTCTTGCTAAAATAATACCCATTTCTTTCACCTTATTGTTCCCACAGGCATCATCTTGCCAACCAGAGTTTATGTGAGTTCATTAAGCCAAGGCATACTAGATAGACTTGTTAGTGTTGACTTAGAATTTTAATGATGAAAATAATGTGAGTTCATATTTTTCAACTCTTGCAATAAGATAGGCATTGGATTGTCATGAATTATCTCTTAGGGTATTCAAGAATTAGATAAACTTATAGTAGATACTTGTGGGGTTTTTTTCCTATTTCAAAGTTGACACTGAAGCACACTAATGTGACTTGCCCAATCTCAGTTAATATGTAGCAGGGTTGAGGCTCAAAACCTCAATTTTCTCATCTACATGATTAGGATGGAAGTCACTATTCTAGCAGTGAAAAATGTTACCATGTGAGTCATGAGCCAAGATATATAAGATACATACAGGCACTTGAAAAACTAAAATTACTGTGTTAAGTATGAGGTACTGTTACTATGAATCTCTCTCAGTTTCAGTTTTTATAGCTGTAACATTTATTCCATTTAATCACTTGAATACAGGAACATGAAATATTTATGTGTCCCCTAGAGGCCAAGGGTGGTGGCAAATATTGTCTTGTATCTGAGTGACATTTAGTGGCAATAAGCACAGGGTAGAGCAGGAGCTTGAGAGATGAGCAAATGCATAATGAAGGTGCTTGCAAAGATCTTGCTGTCTCATTCTCCTCTTCCCTGCCTCTTTCTCTGGTCTGTTATTATGTAGAGTAGCTATCACTGCTGCACAGTGACACGATGTTAAATAGTTCCATTGTTTCTCAAGTGCATGATGGAAGAATACTCGAATGTCAGAACTGAAGGAAGTGGGAAAAAACAACTTTTATGACTTTTCCTTTTAAGAAAAGGTGGAAAATTGTTGTATCCAATGCAAGATGACACTGTTGTTTGATTCTGTCAACCACATATGTTGCTTATTTATTTCATTGACTCAGGTGTCCTGGCCTCTACCGAATCTACTTCCTCTTGCTTAGAGTAGAGATTTTGCCAAGGGGACAATATTAGCACTGTGAATAAAAATAGACTCTTTTCCTCTCTGTTGTTTCTGAACAGAGAGATGGTATTTCTCACCGTGGTTACCAAGTGAGTCCAGCTTTCCAAGTTCCAAGTCTGTCTGGCTACTGTTCATTTTGCGTAAAATTTCTTCCTTGCCATCCATTCTCTAATTGAATAGCCTCCATGTTTGAGGACTACTTAAGTGCTCCAGGAAGTACCCCTTAGCCTCAAATACCTCAACAGGCTGAGTTGGTTTTCCTTAATCTGTTTTCCCACAGCATCGTATATTCATTTAGATCAAAGGACACATTACAATCATTATTGTACCTCCTTACCTATCCTATTAAAACATAAGCTTTGGAAAATCATTGCTTCTCCTGTAATAGTCATGCTCTATCAGATCCTATTGTCTTTGTACAATGTCTGCCTAAAATGTCTCCTTCTACCTGAAGCGCTGTCCTTGGTATAGATAAAGGCTCATCAACTTTCAGGACTCTCAAATATTACATCTTCAGTGAAACTCTCTATGGATTTTTTTCCTGCTGTCTTGGTTCCCCAAGCCCGCATTGTCATACAAAAATGATGAACCATGCTATGTGTCACAGTGTAATCTGTCCCTCACACCAGGTGGTCATCTCTCTAAAATCAGGAAGATTCTCCAATGAAGAGAAAGTTCTTTCTACTCTATAATTTTAGAATTAAGTAGTAATGCTGGTGACATGGTAGATTGTATATTTATATGCATGCATGTATGTACATATACATATATGTATATATGGGATATTTGATGCATGAATAATAAGGAAATGTTATACAGGACTGGTCAGCTGGTTTCAGTCTGGTTCCTTTAGCAGACATTCACTGAGAACACAGTATGTGCCACTGTGATAGGCACTGAGAAGCCAAGAACAAATGTAATACTACTATGGCTAAGATGCTATCTCAGTAGACCAGGACTCTGAAATGTAAATGGTTAATTTCAACCTAGACTAATTCAGTATCCTCTGAGAATGTTGTATGAGAAAAAAAAATACCTATGTGGGGCAAATATTATGGAAGAGTACAGGAAAAGAATGAGTATCACATATACAAAAGCCTAAATAGAAAGAATAAATCTCACACAGATGGAGGCAGCTGGGGCAAAAATCTAGTGAGTCCAGGACAGATTTGGAAAATGATGTGTAGGCAACCAATCAGAACATTGCTAAGGAAACAGAAGATAAAGCTGGGAATACCACATTAATAAAAAGCTGGGAAATCTGTGCTTGATGGTGGAAAGTCACTGAATGTTTTTGAGCAGGCAGTTTCACGACCAAAGCACATTGCTCAGTGATTGGTTAAAGATGGGATACTGCTCGCTATTCCCCCTGGAGGAGAGTTTGGGAATCTATTTAGATAGAAAGAGACTAAGAGATTTTATTCTGACATTGCTTTAGTGGTGATTATTTTCACCTTTAATTCCCATTATATTTTATAGCTCGGGGAGGGGGCTGAACTTGTATTTTGTGTGCCAATGAAGCTGTAATCTCTTTGAAAATAAGGGTTGTTGTTCATTTTTTGCCTTCTCTGCAGCCTAACACAGAGTCTAGTGTAAAGTAAATCGATCCTTATTAAATCGATGCAATAACTGATGGATAAATGTAGCTATAATATAATGAATGACTTCGACAGAAGAATCTAAAATACTCAAAACAATGAACATTACAGCACTTGCTCCAGCCCTGAGCATCGTAGGAAAATGGTACATTCTGGTGCAATCTTGACTGTTACTTTGTAAAAGTGTGAATTTGTATGTTTTCTTTATTCCCTGAGTGGCAAATGATTTTTCCTCGTGATATGGGGCTAAGAATCCTTACTATCTCACAGCTCTAGTGTGAAGATGTAGATAAAGCACTGGCTTTTCATTAGCACAAACTGTGAACTCATTAAGTAGTATAACCTAAAATGTTTATAATAGTCTATTAGTGACACCCAGGCAGGAAATGGTCTCTTAGTTTTCTCATATATTTATTTTTTCATGGCTCTTATTAGAAATTGAAGACACAAGGGTAGAAAAGTACTTGTTTATGTGGTTGAGGCTTCAAGTGCAAGGAAGCACTGTCATAAGGCTGATGAGGTGAGCTAAATCAAGTCGTGACCAATTTTTCACAACTTAGAGGATTTGAGATTTCACGTATGGTTCATCATCATCTCCAAGTATCTTTACCTAGGCCGAACTCTTAAGTTCTTTCATTGTCTGTACAAGCAGTAAAAGCCTTCTTTCTTTGTCTTTACAAGTAGTAAATGTCTTAAGAAATGCATGACGTTCCTTCCCAGCGATGTCTGGCCGCCTGGATGGCAGATTGCGCTTTGTGAGAATCAGGCTGCCTCTTTGGACTTGCCTTTTTGGCAGCAGTAAGGACCCAGCTGGGACTGACTTGAGTCAACTTGCAAAACCCATTCCATGCCTGTGTGCCCTGGGAACAAAATAAGAAGTCCCTTCCTGGTGGTGCTAAAAATCAACATTTATTTGTCTGTTTGAATATGGGAGGACTGAGGCTGGCTGTGCCAGGAAAATCTGAAATGAGTAAAAGCATCAGAGGCACCGACTGGTTTCACTGACCAATAAGCATCACTAAAAGTTAAAATGTTTTGACAATGACACAAGACATTACGGTAGCCATTGTTGATTTGCTATTATTTTGTTCTTGAAATCCTATACTACTTTCACTGTTTTGTTTTGATTGGCTTTCTTCTGTTTGGTTTTATCCTCTTAAAACATTAATTAATTCATTATTTTAAAAAATTGATAGTTAAAAAATTGATCTAAGGTATGATCTCTGAATTGAAATTGTCTGTCTTGTGTATATTTTCCTGTTCATTGTCATATGTAAAGTCAATAATCTTTGATGATCAGTAATCTGTAAGTCAGTAATCTTTAAATCTTTAATGATCATTCTAATTTCATTTTAGATTTTATGTTTACAATAAAAAATGTCTTGTCCACACACACATGCACACACATACACACACATGCACAAACATACACAGTCTCACAAAATTCAAGTTGTGGATTTTTCCCAGATTTTACTCTCTCTTTTCCTTTTCGCCTTTCCTCTCCTCTCCTCCCTTCTCCTCTCCTCCCTTCTCCTCTCCTCTCTTCTCCTCTCCTCTCCTCTCCTCTCCTTTCCTTTCCTTTCCTTTCCTTTTGGTTTTTCCTCTCCCCTCCCCTCTACTCCCCTCCCCTCCTGTCCTCTTTTCTCCTCACATTTCCTCTCCTCTCTTTTATTTTTTAATTCCCAGAACAAACCACTGTTATGGTTTGTTCACTGCTTACCTTTTTTATCATCCTCCACAAAGTCACAGTGTAATCAGTTTGGCACAGGAAGTGTATTCCATTCTTTATGCTTTTTAAATTTAGAATATGAGTTGGAAGGGAAAGTTGATCAGTTCTGTTTGGGTGTTTGAATTTGTTTCTTTTTGAGAATGAGTAAGATAAAATCTGATTGTGCCAAATGGTGAATTTCACTTCCCCAGAACGATCTAACCATTAGAGATGATTGTACACCAATGCTGCTCAGGCTACATTTGAGGTTTTTGGAAAGTAGCACTCATTTTTAGAATGGGCACAATGATCAGTCTATGATCTTCTAGCTTCATTATTTCCTCATATGCCTGAATTAGAGTCAGGTTAAGAAATTCTCAGTTTTTTTCCATACTGGGTTACCTAGAGCCAAAAGAACGACTTCTGCTGGAAGCCCACGATTTGGCTGAGACGAACCAAAAGCAAATCCTGTGTTCCAAAGTGATAAGCAGCTGATCTGAAAAGGGATAATGATATATTTATTTAGTACTTGACCTGTGCTGGGGGATTTACCTCAACAAAGGCGGCTTAGTCTCACCACCATGCAGTGAAGAACACTATTATTCTTCTTATCAGATAATAAAAAGGGCTCAGAAAAGTCAGCAAACTGTAGGGTGATCAGAAGTCAGGACATGGAGGAGTGGGATTTGAACCTGAATTTTTTTTATTCCTAAACCTGTGTTTGTTCTACTGTGTCCTGAGGGTAAAAGGTAGAGATTTCAGTTTGCATTCTCATCAGTGCTTTTTGAGATTAATGTCCCTTTCTTTCAGGCTCATACCTGAGGGAGAGTTTCAGGGCCTCTTGGAGAAAAATCAATGCATTGGAATGCTGCTGAGAAAAATACTGGGGCTCTACTTACATTTCCTCTAGTCCTTGTAAGTATTTTTGGAAAAACCCCAAGTTCAGCTACATAAAGCAGTAATTTCTCCTCAGTACTCAAGCACTTCAACTTGAATGAATTAAAACTTGACTTTTGATTATAAATAGAGGCTTTGGGACACAGATTTAAGCTCCAGTGAGGGATAAGCATGTTACTGCATGTCTCTGAGCCTAACATTTCTTGTCTATAAAATGGTGCTATAAATCACTTTCCTTTTAGTTATGTCGATGTTTGAATGTGATAATCAACATAGGTTCTTGGCACAAAAATGGGTCATTCATAAAGTATTACAATTTGATGTCAGAATCTTTGAGCTGTGCTTTTGGTTCTTCTCTTAACTGACTCTTAAACTTATGAATACTCATTGTATTAGTTACTTTTCTGTGGCATAGACAAAACACCAAACACATAACATTTAAAAGAGGAGAGGTTGATTTGCACTCATAGTCTCAGAGAGTTCAATCCATAATTTTTGGGCTCCAAAACAGATATAGTAAAAGGCCATGGCAGAGGAATACTCACTGCATGGTATCCAGGAAACAGAGAGAGAAGGGAGGAGCTAGGAAAAAGAATGTATCCTTCTAGATCATGTCCCCAGTGACCGCGTCCTGCCCCATCTACTCACAACACACTCAGCTACGAATTCACCAACAGATTAATGCATTGATAAGTATTGCACTCTTATGTTCTAAATGCTTTTCAAAAGCCCCACCTCTAGACACATAAGTCTTTAGGGGGTATTTTAATTCTAAACCATAACATCCTAACCCTGGCCAACACTGAGACAAAATAGCTACACCTCAAATTTAAAGGAGAGGAGTGTTTTGTAGGGGTGGTTTCCATTTTCAGAGGTTTCGATCTATGGTTGGAGGGGAACAAGGCAGAAACAGCATGGTGGAGGAGCTTGTCATGGGTTCTCTTCATCGGTTGGCAGCCAGGAAGCAGAGAAAGGAGGGAGGGGTTCAGGGAGATGAATAAACCTTACAGGTTATACCCTCAGTGACCCACTTCCGACCAGGCCCTACCTCCTAACAACATATTCAGCTATGAACTTATCAGTGGATTAATCCACTGATGGATAGATATAATGACTCCATGATCCAATTCCATTTTAATAGTCCTACCTAGGAACACATTAGACTTTGGGGGACATTTTAGTTCTAAACCATAACAGTTACTTGTATTTATGAAACTAATCTAATGCAAAAACCAATGCAACAAACAAACAAGGAAAGGTCCAATGATAAAATAACAAATAATAACAATGTTATAATGTAAGGGGTTTGAATTAATTCCTAACATTTTTTAATATTAAATAATATTCTCTTAGTCTCTACGGCTTGAACTATGTTTATTAATACTTAATTTGTTTTCCTATTTTAAATTAATCAAAGACATTTATATTGGAGCATACAATACAGATAATAAGCATTAAAGCAACAATAGGAAAACTAAAGAGAAGCAAAGCAGCAGTAAATATTCTTGTTAATGAGCCCATGTTTTCATTACAAATGAGTTCCTGTCTCGAGTAAATATTCAGTTGCAATAGACAGTGTTGAATACATAAAATAATTGAAGAATTCCTGTCAATGCTTTCTTAGATCACTACAGATTTGAGAACTTGTAGCTGGTACAACTGAACTGGTCCTTCTTTAAAGTTAATTTAGCTGTATTAAATCTTTAAAATCCTAGGCCTATCCTTATATTTTAAGGTTGTTTTTCTAAACCTTGCTACCTCAAATTTCTGCTACACAGAGTCACCATTGCTAGCATCCTTGCCCTTTGATTACACACACACACACACACACACACACACACCACACACTTTTGGTAATATGCATACTTTTAGGACATGAAGATCATTCTGAATCCTTGTTAATTAAAATGCGGTCTGAGGATTAAAGGCATTGTTACCAGCTGTCAGCTTGTTATAAATGGTGACTCTCAAATGCCTCTTCAGACCTTCTGAACCTGAATCTATCATGTTGTAGGACCCCTCCGTGTTTTTTACTGACAGTATGTTTGAGAAGAACTGGATTGCAGTCCAGATTAGAGCTGGCTATGGTTTATATCTAGATGTCTCCCCCAAACCCTTACAGATGGGGCTTTTTGGAGCTGTCTGGTTCCGGAGCATGTGGTACTGGGATTACGGGCATGTGATACTAAATTAGTCCACTGATTGGTTTAGCATAGTTCTGGGTGAGCATGATGGGAAAGGGCCCTCTGGCTCCCAGTTGTGGATGGCGCCAGTCAAAATGTTTGTAGCCTGAATGGAATAAAAGGGAAAGGGAAGCTTACTTCACTGCCGCTGCAGCTGCTCCTTGCTGCTGCTTGTATGTCCTGCCGTGGACTGTTTCCCCTCTGCAGTGCCCCTCTACCATGCCACTCTGCCTTGGAGTCAGTCAACTGTGGACTGAAACAACTACAAACTATGAACTAAAACAAACATTTCCTCCTTTAACGTCAGGTGTCAGGTATTCTGTCTCAGCAACAAAACAAGTAACTAAGACAGGACTCGACAGAGAGCAATTCTACGGAGAAATCCTAATTTCCCGACTGATTGTCTGAAACAAGCCATTCAACTTCTATAAGCCTCAGGAACACAAGGATAAAAGGACTTGCTTGTCTATCCTAGGGGTTCTGTGGTTAATCTCAAGAAAGGAATCAATGTCTTCATTCATACGTGGAAGTGAAAAAAGTTGATTTTACAGAAGTAGAAAATAGAATCGTGGTCACTAGAGGATAACAAATATAGAGAAAACAGAGTTTGGATATCAAGTACTGAAATATATTTGGACAGGAGGTATAAATACTAGTGTTCTGCAGAACAACAATTTATTATCTATCTTGTCAACTAGAAGAGTTGAAAAGTTTACAACACAAGGCAATGACAAAAGTTTAAGGAGATGAAAATGTTAATTATCCTAATGTGAATATATTTATTATACTGAAATTATTAGCATTTATTGTGTATATTTATTAAATTATCACATTAAATTTCATAAATAAGTGCTACTAAAAGTAAAATAACTTTGAATTAAAAAGCATCAATAAAATGTGTCATAAAATTGGTAGCTGATCAATAACACTGATGAACATCACTTTGTAATTCTTGCATAACATTCTTTTCTAAGGATCAGCCTGAAAAATTCCATTAAACAATATTTCTCTTAATTCAAAAAACTGGTCAAATCCATCGCTTGCATAGATTTCCCTGGTGCTTGTGAATCGCCCTGAGATTAGAGCTTCATCCAGATTGGACTAGAGACATCTACTTATCACCCGGCTCCATCTGATCTGAGGTGCATGAATTCCTTGAAAACTTGGGCATATAGATCATATTCAACTCATCCCGTTTTCTCCTTTCTTTCCTCTGTGCTTGTTCATCTCCTCTAGGACTCAAGTACAGAGGGGTCTTTCAGGCAAGCTTGTTGAGTGCACGAATAGATGTAATATACTTAACAGCCAATACACTGGGTACCTGTACCACCTGTTTAATAGAAGCAAATGAGACTGGGCATGAGATGCCCCTCTGCGAGCTGTAAAAAACACTGGATCAAAATGAGAAAGCATTATTAGGCACATGTGGCCTGGTAGGGTCTTACAAATAGCAGTCACCTGTTGTTATGAAAACTGTCTTTAAGCCAAAGCTGAAATGGTAGTGACTTCAGAGACCCTGAAGGCAGGGAATTATCATCTGTTGCTTCTGCTCCCTCTCTGGCCCAAGTTTTCATTCGCCCTGTGCACCTGCGCCTGGGTGATATGTCAGCTACTATGCTGCCGTCATCTGTTAGCATGGCTGTCTTGTTGAGCTGGCCTGCACACTGCATTTGGGAGCCCTGGGTGGTCTAGTGGATTGCTGTAGTTTTTGGCAAGGCTTCGGAAGGTCCTCCTGTCCGGTGCTGGCAGCATTTGCATGCTGTGTCGTTCAGATTGCTTTGCTAAACAGCAATAAGACCAGCACTGGGATAGAACAGAGTTGAGCAGGCATTTGTCTTTGCATGGGGCAAATCAATTAGTAATTTTCTGCTTTGAATGCTATATTTAACACTCTATCTGGGGAAATGCTGGCAACCACGTCCTGTTCCAAGGAGGCTTCAAGAAAGAGATCGCAAAACAAATCTTGCCTAAGATTTGTGAAATCTACCTTAAACATATCCAGGGAGTGGTTTCTCCTTACATCTTAGTGCTGACGTGCAGGCCTCATAGAAGAGGGCCGTGTGCTGAGCACACACTGGTGCAGGAAGGCTTTTTACTATGCCAGATTCAAAACCCACCCTCTCCTCTTCTATACCTTTTAGTGTGCCTGGCTGGGTCATGGAGATGTGACAATGAGTACTGTAATCTGCTCTGATCATCTCTTCCTCTCTGGCACTGACCCTTGCTCTGCTCTGCCTTCCAGCCTCCATAAATAAGCAACTTTCTTTCAACACACCCACTTCCCATAAAGTTCCTGCCTTGGAGTCAGATGACCATGGACCGAATCCTCTGCAACTGTGAGCCAAATTAAACCTCTCTTCCCTCACATTGTAAGTCAACATCAGGAAAACTGCCTAATACAGAGGTCTATTGCTTAAAGCAGAGAAGTCCACGTCATTGTCCACGTGATTAGTCTAGGCCATGGCCAATGCCTTGAGCTGCCATTAACAGAACAGTCCAGACTCACATCTCATTCAGAAGCTGAGACACTTACAATGTATGAGTGAAGACACCTCAAGTTTCACGTCTCTTTGTTTCCAAACTCTAGTCCAGCACCACGAAACTGTCTTGTCATCATTTCATCAGTGTATAGACAAAGAAGGATCAAAGTATGACCAGAGAGGTCAAGTAACCCAAAGTCACACAGCTCATTTTCGTACAACTGAGATGACATTCTGTGCTAGTAAAGTGGCCTTGTCATTCTTATAATAGTTCATAGAGGATTAGAGTGTAGGTTTTTTATTTTTCATTGACAAAATAATTTGAGACTCATTTGTAGTTGTGGGATCTTGGAACACCTACTTAGTGTCTTCAAAAGCATATACTTTCAGTTATTCTCATCTATAACCTGGGGTGTTTGGAGTGGTTTTTACAGGTGGTGTGTGTGTGTGTGTGTATTAACTGACACCATGTGTGTAAGCCCTTTAAATGCTGAAGTAGCATTGCAGAAGTGTAGAGTTCCCCAACAGACACTTGTACTTCAGATTCTACTGAGTACCGAGCTCTGCAAATACTAGGTGGGCACTTGTCCTGAATTAGAAAGCACTCAGATATTATGCCTTAACAATCTGGACAACAATGACCAGGTCACACAAAAACTCAGATTTCCTTATATCGAATATGTCAGCACAGATTTTAACACTCATTTTAGAAAAATAGCTCTTGGAACCCTATCAGATTGTTTTTAAAGAAAGGTCCACTTCAGTGCAACAGCTCCCTGACTGGGGAAAATGTTCATGCCTGAGCAGGCTGGTGTCTCGTCTCCAAGAATGAAGGGGTCATTCACCAGCTCTCACGGGAATCCACTCTTCGTGAGGAGGTCGCATCGCCACTGTCTTAACATTGTGCAGAATGACATGCCATAGGTCCAAGCCCACAGGAAGACAGATCTGTATTCTGGTAACGTATTTGTTTTACCTTCCCACCTAGTGTATGGACTGCAACCCTTTGAGGTTGGCGGGATCTGATTTTAGTTTCTGGAACTCAGCGTCTCCTTCGGTGCAGTTCTCACAGTGAGCTGTAGGTGGCGATGTTGCACCAAGAACTTCCTCCACCGAGCGGTGGCAGGCACTGGAGCATCCAGCTGTGGCCTGCTGGGGTTCAGCTCTTGGAATCCTGTTTTAAGTTATTCTGGGTGGTCATAACGCAGCAGTTTCCCTCCTGGGTCCCCCTGCTTATCCATCATTCTCCCCCACTACAAGTAGGGAAGGAGAGCTCCATTTCCTCTACCCCCTCCCAGTTTCCCCTTTCCTCGCAGTGGTCTGTGATTAATGGCAGCGCCGTGAACAATTGAGAGGGGAAGAGATTTCCAGCGCAATGGCAAAGAGATTAAATGCAACCGGGTGCCGCACCTCTTTAGCGAGAGCATCCTTGCAAATTTGTTTTCCCTTCCCTCCCACAGCGGCCCCTCTGCTCAGGAGACAGGCACAGTGACTTCATTAATCAAGGCGCTTTGCAGGGGCTGATGAATTTTAACAGCAAACTGTCACTTACAATCCCGGGCTGTCTCATGTATCCCTGAGCACTGGTTATTTCATCGTCACCAATTAATCAAGGCAGCCTCAAAGCCACTCTGGAGTTTATTAGCAGGAAACAGGTTCTCTCTCTTCCCCCAGAGAAAGCTTTTTCTGTTATTTCCATTGCAAAGGTACGGTTTTTTTTAGGTTGGGTTTTTGGGGATTTTGTTTTGATTTGGTTTGATTGAGAGACACACCCTTGCCACTACTTATCCTTCTGTCTTTCCAAGACAGATTTGGCAGATTTGTCAGCCTTGTCCTTAAACCTCATTGCCCTTCCCTGCTGGAAGGGCTGCAGCAGCTTGAATGGAAAGTTGACAGAAATGAACTGCAGACAAGATGCCTTTTCACCTACACTGGTTCTCAAGCCTGCCCGCATCCTATAAGCATTTAGGGAGCATCTCAAACACACCTGTGTTCTCGGGCTGCATCAAAGGCAGATTATCACAAAATGTCAGGGGCTGCTACCTGGGCACAGACATTTTAAAGTTTTCACATGCAGTTTGCAGCCTAGATCGACTCGTACAAGAATCCCTTGCTCACAGGGAGTCAGTGTGCTTATACATAAAATGAGAGTCTCATTACAGATAAGTAAATTTTTAAGTAATTGGATAATCCTCTTTACTTTAGAAAATGAAAGATCTTGAGGTGCTGCACTGGTTGAAACAGTGACATATTTGTAGCATTTTGGGGACCCATCTGTGGTGTTGTCTACCCTTCCCCAAGCAGGACAGCTTTGGTGGCCAGGTTTTTGCACAATGCATTTCTTTGGCTTCCTTCATTGATTCATTCATTCAGTTCAGTTAACATGTACTGAACATTTTCCTCTGACCTAAATTAGATCTCTGCTGTCACGGCCCTTAATAGTCAACAAATGCACACCTTATATTTCATTGTTTATAATAAGTATGATGAAGGAATGCTGTAGAGTGTTAGGAGAATATTTGATGCAGAGACTGAGTTTTGCCTATGAATCAGAAAAGTCTGCCCCGGGTGGTGACATTTACGGGGGAAAGCTGAGCTTTGATAGGAATTAGCCTGGTTGGGGGTGGAAGGAAGAAGAGAGGGAGAGGGTTACAGGCTGAGGGAAAATCTGCAAAAGGCCAGCGGGAAGGTGGCTTATTGTAGGTATTGAAAGGAGTCCTAGCGGGAGAATGTGGGAGTCAGGGGCTGAGAGCTAGGGAAAGGCCAGATTGCATGGGGCTTTGAGGTCATTTTTGAGACTTTGAAAATGAAAGGGAAGCTATTGCACAATTTTTTATTAAGAAAAGGAATTAAAATGCTTAGACTGATACTTGAGAAAATATTATTTAGGAGCAGGATTTCCAGAAAAGCAAAGGACCAGCCTCGAAAAATGACCTCCTTCAGATAAGCGACAGTGGCAAAATTGTTAAAATCATTGTTTTCTGGACTCTGGGAATTAATCAAAGCTTTGTGAAAATTTGAGGTTGATTTCTTTAAGAAAATGATCAGTGAATACAGTGAGTTCGTGGTGACTTGATTTGTCTTATTCC
Organism: Dolichotis patagonum; assembly: GCA_004027295.1. Classification (NCBI taxonomy): domain Eukaryota; kingdom Metazoa; phylum Chordata; class Mammalia; order Rodentia; family Caviidae; genus Dolichotis; species Dolichotis patagonum. The sequence continues at coordinate 9,276 of PVJX010026145.1, read as the reverse complement.
TATGTCCCCTTCCCATTTCCGGTTGTCCTGAAACAGCCTTGCCTATAAAATCCAGAAGCTGACAGAGTGATGCAGGGCAGAGCAGGTCGAGTGCTTCTCAGAAAACCCTGTCTCCAGGGGAATGTTGCTACCAGCCCTACCTGGCAGCTTCTCAGAACAGTCTCTTTCACAGGACAAGTCTTTGTTTGATCAGACCTGAGATCCCTCAGTGGGAAAAGCCATTCTCTCAGGGTATTTGATGGCAATCTAGTGACAACTTTTAACATCACAGCTACCTATGGTGGCAATGCCAGTAGAGGCAATCAAGAGCCTGGCAAAAGATGTAAGGGAAAATCTGGGAAGTGATATGCTCTTGGGGGTTTTAGAAAGCGCTGACATGTTCCTGGACATTTACAAGCTTTCCGGCATTGGTGGGGCTGTGTGCCCACTTCCCAGTAGCTGGGAGGTTTTTGGGCTTGACAAAGATCTGAGAAGGCCCTAAACGGTCACCTCTGGCTGACCTTGGGTGCCAATGTAAGCAGATAGTAAACACTAAGCAGATTGTATAAACACTGGGTATTGAATATGTACCCTTTCACCCACATTGAACCTCAAATAAACAGTAGGAAAAATACCGGTTGGGAACTGTCAGGAAAACCTCTGTCCAATTATTAGCTAAACAGCAAGAGACTTCAGGAGATGGTCAGACAAGACAAAGAATAAAGTATTTTAAGAATTTAATCAAGAAATTCCCTGAACCTCTATTATCACAGCCATAATAGCAGCAGTAAGAAATTATGGAGAGGGGAGTAAGAGGTCTGGTTTCCCAAGCTGTCACAGTATATTATTTAAAATGTCCAGTGCTTACCAAAAGATATAAAAGATACGCAAGAAAACAGACCAAACAAAAAAAAAGCTTCAGAAAACAGCATGTTCACAGGAAAAAGTTAGAAACCAGTCAATAGAAATTGTTCCTGAGAAAATTCAAATGTGAGACTTACTACAAATACTTTAAATCAGTATGATAAGTATGTTTCAAGAACCAAAGGAAACACAGACTAAAGAAATCAAGGGGAAAAAATGTAAGGTATGCCTTTCTAATTTAGAGTATCAATGAGATAGAAGCAATAGAAAAGAACCATATGTAATTTTTGGAGAAAATATATAACTGAAGAAAAAAAAACTTACCAGAGACTTTCAATAGCAAATTCAAACTGGTCAGAAAAGAAACAGAAAACTGTAAGATAGATTGGTTAAGCAATGCTTAAAATCAAAAAGAAAAGAAGAATAAATGGAAACGTGTTAGAGAACAGTGGGACTCTACCAAGCATACTAAATGATCCAAAGAGATGATGGAGAAAACAAATTGAAGAAATAATGACCAAAATTTTACTAAATTTGGGTAAAGTACTTTACACATTCAAAAAATTCAGTAATATCCAAGTTTGATGTGACCACACATAACAATACCTGGACCCACTATATGCAAATTGTTGAAAGACCAGGACAAAAAGAAATCTCAAAACAGCGAGAGGAAAACCAGCTTACTGCATAAAAGAGATCCTAAGCTTAACTACGGATTTCTCATCAGATTGAAAGATCAAAATCATAGAGATCAACAGAATAGAATTCAGAATCCAGACATAAACCTCACATTTGTGATCACTGAATTTTTATAATGCAGAGCTGAAATGAGCGTTTTTAGACAATGATACTGGAAAAATTGGCTAGTCACATGAAAAATCATGAAATTGAATCTTTTCCTCAAACCACATACAAAACTGAAAATGGATCATAGAACTAATATTATGAATGTTGTAGAAGAAAACATATGCATAAATCACAATCCTTGGATAATATTTCTTTAAAAATCACATCACTAGTAGCACAAACATACCAAAGAACAAATACATAAACTAATTTCTGTCAAAATTTGAAATATCTGTCTGAAGTGACACTATTTAAAAAATGAAAAGACAGTATAAAGCAAGGCAGAAAATGTTTGGACATCATATATACAAAAGAAGGGCCTTAGTCCAGAATATGTACTGCCTAGAATATTCATACTCTATGATAAAAAGAACAGGCAACTTGGTTATGAACAAGGCAAAGGATTTGAATTACACACTTCTCTACAAAAAATGGCTGATCAACTCATAGAAAATTATTCATGTCTTTTATTATTAGAAAAATAGAAGTCATATCCATAATAAGATATGACTAGGATGAGAATGTGGGAATGCTTTTGATGTATGAAAATGGTACAGTTAAATTAGACAAAGTTTTACAACACCTTACCATGTTAAGCAGTGTTGTATCCCTGGGTAATCCCTTTTAATAAGGCATAAAATCAAGCGAAATAAAAACATATGTCCACACAGACACTTGTAGATGAATGTTATAGTATCATTATACATAATGGTCAAAAAATGGGGAAAAATGAAACATGCCCCTGATAATAAATGGACACATAAAATGTAGCTTCTCTATGTGAGTGAATATTATTAGAAAATAGAATGACATACTCTGAAATGTGGAAGAACCTTGTAAATCATGGGTCAAATTAAAGGAGCCAGTCACAAAAGAACACATGTTGAATGGTTTCTTTTAATCCAGAATAATCAAATCTAGCTGTAGAAAGCAGATTATTGGTTGCCAGAGGCTGGCTGAAGTACCTACTAATGGTGTGGGCTTTCTCTTTGAAGTGATGATAATGCTTTAAAATTATAGTGGCTGCAAAGCTCTGCAAGTACCCTAGAACCGGAGAAACGTGCTAAAATAGTGAACACTTGGATTACACTTCAAAACTGTTATCAAAAGTATGACTTCACATGTTTCATCGATATGTTTAGAGGAGTCTGAGCAGGTAAGCACAGCCAATTTAGAGACAACTGCTGCCATTGAGGTGATTATGGTGGGTGACATTAAGCAATAGCCGCTGAAGTGGGTAGAACTGGAAAAGTAGCAGATTTGAAAAATATTCTGTTGTCACCTTAGCGTCGATAATTCTAACCTGTATTGGTTCCTTTTTTTTTATTCGCTACACTGGGTTTCTTGCAAATACCAATGCATAATACTCCCAGAGACCATATGCTACCCTAATTTTCATTTTACTAAAGGAGGAGCTGGTTTCTTAAAATCTTGGTATCATCTCTTAATGGAGCAGAGTTTTAGGAAATATCAGGTGACCCTGATTCCAATTTGGAGGCAGCTCTCTACCTCACAATACTTTCAACCTTGGCACTAGCACTGGATCCACCTGATCCATAGTGCTTTGGTTACAAACTTAACCCTCTCTAGGTTGGCATACTCAGGTGACCAGGTAAATTTTTCTGCCCGACTTCTCTCCAGAAGGTGCTATGTATCCCTGTTCTCTCTTCCCTCACTCCTTTCCTGCTCAATCTTTTCAATTCTGCTTTCTAGAAGGTGCCATTAATCATTAGCAGAGGCCTCTCTCTAAGAGTATTCTTCGCTGACTCATGCATGCTGAATGAAACATTTTGCTTGTGTCTTTTTTTGTCCTATTTTTAAATGACTTCAGTCAGCCTTGGATTAGCTGTACAAACATGTCAGTGATATTTGTGACTGTCAAATTGATCTTATGTTTCTTAATCTCCTCTCCAAACTCTCCATGTGTCTTTGTTTTTCTGTCCTTCTCTCTCTGTCCTCTGTGTCTGTCTCTCTGTGTGTTTCTGTCTCTGCTTCTCTCTCTCCGTTTTTGTTTCTCTCTCTTTCTCTCTCTCATGCTTTGTACATGCTTGAAACCTTTATTCCTTCTGTCCTCCTAACTAGACTCCTGATTTATTTGGTAAGCCTTTTATCATTTAGTCACACAATAGCCATAGAGATCTTTTTAAAAAACATGTGAAAACTTCTCACTCTCCTGTTTAAAGTGCAACGTGTAAGGCAAAGTGCTAGTGACAGTTTTCTGCTCATCTTTTGCCTTTCTGACTATCTTACCTGTTACCCTTCCTTTTGGTTTCTGCCCTCAGTAAAATCTCCAAGTACAAGCCTATCCCAGGCTTCATGTTCCTGGAACATGTTTACTCTATATACTTGCATAGCTTTCTCATTTATTTTCTTCAGATCTTTGCTCAAAGGGACTACTTTAACAATCTTCTATAAAATTACCTTTTTTTATCCATATTCCAGACCCTCTTGATTTTCCTTTCTTTGCTCAATTTTTCTTTTTCTTCATTAGTGCTTATAATTTTTGAACATGCTATTTTACTCAGTTACCATGTTTATTGCTTACTTTTTTAAAATCTCCATTTGCGAGAGGATAAACTTCGCTAGGAAGGAGTTTTTGTGCATTTTGGTTTATTCTCCATTATATACCAAGTAATAATTAGAATAAGATCTGTCAGAGAATGGATACTTAATCAGTATTTACTCAATGAATGTAGAAATAGCTGTATCACCAAGTACTAATATTTATTGAGGAGCACAATAAAATACTATAGATTCCTTTAGAAAAATCAAGTAAGTGTTGGTCTCAACTCATTGTGGAAAAAGGTAGAAAATGTTGGACTGGTTTTAAACAACAAGAAATAGCATCTAATTTCCAGGTATACTTTAGACTGCATCAAGTAAAATACAATTAATTTTCCAAAGTGTTTGCTTGTTTATGTATGTACAATGTGTTCAATTACTCTGAGTGTAGTCTTACATCATTATTTATTATTTTTATTAATAGTTTTCTTTTTGTTTTCATATGAGATATCAAGATACAAAAATTCTTTTTTGAGGGGAGGTACTAGGAATTGAACTCAAGACCTTGGTCTTGCCAGCACAGTACTTAGGTGTTGAGCTATCAGGATTTTTAATTAAAATATTCATCTCTGCATTTTAGATTCTCTCCTTTTATGACTGGTTTTCATCTTCTTATTTTTTCACTTTCATATTAACTTCCTCTGTCCAATAAGTGGGGTTTTTTTCTTTGATAGTAACTGTCCTTTGGACTTTTCCTTTTGACTGATCTTTGTCAGGTTATCCCAGGTTACAGTGCCTTATATAATGTCCTATGTGTACCAAATTCTGTCATAGGGTCTGAGGAATATCTCAAAGGGAATAAAATATGTGGTCTGTATTTGTTAGAGCTTTGTTTTTTATCTTTATTTTTTAAAAAGCAAAATAGAAAAAAGGACAGAAATAATAAAGAATTAAAAAAAACAGTAAGAAATCAACACTAGTTTATATATTGCATATTGTTATATTAGCAGTAGTTGTTCAGGTTGCAAGCTCTTAATTGCCACTGAGCATTTCAATATATGTTGATAATCCCTAAGAAAAAAAAATGAATAAGCAGTTATGTAGAGTAGTAGTGAGCTTTGAAAACACCCTAACCATGGACTCAGATAACATCAGGATCTTTTTCTTATGTTTTATACTTATCTATCTGTGGAGATTTGATTTATTTGTGTTCCCTGGAGTTGTATTTTATTCACATGGTAAGAAACCTAGCTGTTGACAAATAACAAAATTTATATTTTTCTGTCTTTTTCACTGAAAGCAGACTTTTCTGAGAGCCTCTTTGGCCCAAATACTATATATCTAGAAGAAAGGTCTCATCATCCCTGGCTGGGATCTGCTGTCTACCTCTGGAACAAGTGTGGTGGGCTGAGATTGTACAAAAATTGCTATTCTCGTGGAAGCTAAGTACATGGAAACATGCATTTCCCATAAAAGCAGTGCTGTTTAGATGAATCAATATATCTGCTACCTGTAACCTAGAATCATGGAGTTGGTGTTTTCAGAAAGAGATAAATGATAATTAAGAGAAGTGTAACTTTGTAACAGAGTTTATAATCAAAGGAACTACTTAAAAGGGCTGATAAACTGTGGAACAACTATAAACTAATGTTATCAACTTGAAGAGATTTGAAAGATTAATAGCATCTCATTGATCATGTGAAGTGGTATTTTAGGAACAGAAAGGATCATGGGTTAATTTCCTGTGTTTGCCATATAACATGTCTGAGCCCTTCAGAATTCTACAAATAGGGAGATGAATGTATTAAACTGTTATTTTTTCAAATTTGCTTCTATTCTATTAATGTTTTCCAAAATGGAAAACAATAACATCAGTAATACTGGATTCACTGCAATTACTGATACAGCATGAAGTTATCAATAAAAGGTACATGATCTGTCTTTTCCCATTTTCATTTCTCCTGGTCATAGGTAAATATATGGAGACACACGAAAGTTATTTACACAAAACATTATGTCTTACATCCTACTTTGTGTCTTTATTATCTTTCTTACTACTATTCTATAGCTGCCCCCAAGTAAGTAACTATGATTCTAGATTTCATTTCAAGTAGGTGCATAAATTTCATAGTAAGGTAGAACTATGCTTTATTTAATTATTCCTTTATTGATATCAGATGAATGTTTTTCAACTTTTCAATTCTACAAATACCTGGTTGTCAAGAACCATTCTATATAATTGTGGGGGAAAATCATTTCATAATTAGATTTTTACCGCCCTCTGAGTTATCCAAAATGATCCTCATCAACATAAAATCCTCACCATAAGATCAATCATGTCTTCCGAGTTATCCGATAATTCTCTTACTATTTTCTTCAATGGAAATGCAATCGATAAATACTGAGGTTCTGGCTGTCGTGTCACTCTTTTGTTCCCTGTGAACAGCTGACCATCCCAGGTCCTGGCTGGACTGCTATTTTGTCTCTTCTCTTTCTTTTCACCATGTACCATCACAGCTTACAGAAGTTTGGGGTTCACTGCAGGGGTTCTTCATACCCAAATTCTTCCCTTTCTACGATAGCTTTGCAACTCACACATTCATTTCAGTAAGGAAGGGTTTTGAGATTTTTTTCAGTATCAAAGGTTGTAACTATTTGAATTTGAATGAATATTATAAGGTACTTTACAAAGAGGTTGTTGAAATTCATTTTCATACCAATGACTTATGAAAATATCCATTTCTCCATGTTCTCAAAGATATGATATTGTGTTTACTTTTAAGTTTGGAAATGCAATATCATTATTTTCTTGCTTTGCTCTGATGACTAGTATAGTAAAATATATTCTTATATATTTATTGCCAATTTTGTGAATTGCAAATTCATTTTGTTCCTAGTCTGGCAGTTAAGTTTCTTTCTTCACCTTGATTGATTTGGAAGAGTTGTGTATGCCGTGTGTTGTGGTTCATACCTGGATGTCCCCCAAAGCCTCATCCTGTCTGAGGAAGGAACTGTGGAAGATGACTGGGTTACTGGACTGCCTGCTGTCTTAGTGTTAGTTATGTGGGGTCTCTTCAGAAGCGAGTCCCTGGAGGTATGGGCTGGTAGAGTATATCTATCTGCCTGTCCCCTCTCTTCCTTTCTTTCTGCTTCCTGTTGGTCATGACATGAGCAGCCTAAGCCATTCCACCATGTCTTCTTGCTTTAGAGCCTTCCAATTACAGACAAAAACGGTAAGCCAAAATAAAGTCTGGTTTTGAAGGCCTATAATGCCTTCATTACTTTGTTCTGATCAGTTTTATACTATTTTGTTTTGTATGGATTTGTTGTGTGTGAAGATATAGACAACCATTTAGAAGAAAACAAGAGACATTATGGTAGCCACTGTAGATCTCCTGTCGTCTTGCTTTGACATCTGTGTCACTTACATTCCTTTCTTCTGATCTGCTTTGTTCTGTTTTGTTATGTTTAATTTTACCCTTAAAAAAAACAAAATAAACTTCCCTTTTAACTTGTGTGGTGTGTAGTATTGTTGCAAGAGCAAGCAGAAGCACTGAAACAATATCCAGGGTTTGCAGGCAGATACATTTACATCAACAGGCACTGATTGGGATCATTCTTAAAATATCAGGCCCTGATCTCTGGTTGTCTAGGGCTTATATGAGGTAAGTAAATAGGGAATACAGAGGCAGAACAGTTTGTCAATTGGGGATTGGTTTCTACATTGTGCATCATAATGACTAGCTATGCATCATGGTGACCATCTATTTCTAAGAATCTTAGCACCTAGAACTGGAACAGGAACCATTATCTGGGCAACTAACAAACAGAAGCATACTGGCTAGGGTGGGGGGCATTTTCTGCTACATTGTGTCCCAGCAATAAGGACATTGACTAAGACATAAAATAACTATTTCTCTGTTATATATATTGTGAATGTCACTAGCTTAATATATGTGGCTATAATTTTATTAATTTTGCAGTATATGTACATACACAGAGTTATTTGGAAAGTGTATGCATTTTTTCTTTATGTCTTTTGAGATTTATGTGTTGAAAAATATAGCAGAGTCCCCACAGAGCTCATCAGAAGCTTTCATTCTGAGAATACACATAATATTTGATGAATGTAAGTTATAAAATGAGATAATTATTTAATAAATAAAGGAGTTTGTTATAGTAGTTTCCACTTCGCCAAAAGTAGAGATTGTGATGAAATCAATAACAGTTGGCCCTGGCTATAAAACTTTGAGAATGGTCTGTCAAATATAAATGATTCATCTTATGGTCAAAGCTAAAAAATATAAAATAAAATAACTTGTTTATCTCTGCTGTTTATGATAAAAACATTTAATGAATCTGTGAAAACAATTAAAATATTTTCTATAAAAAGCACTTGATAAAATCAAGATGAAACTGATTCTCTGTACCTCGCCACTGACTTATGTATTCATAGTTTTTTGTTTTCCTTTTTTGCCAGTAACTCCTGTTGTAATTTACAGAAAGAAATAATAATAGTGGGGAATGTTAATCTTTTATAGACTCTTAAGAGTTCAGAAGAACAGCAGGTAACTTATGGACAGCATAAATCAAGAGGGAGAAATAAACTGTAAAATCGTGTCCTTTAGAAAAATGATGCTGAGCTACAAAACTATATATTAACAGTATACTATAATAAAACCATAAATTTAAAAACTTCTTTGTCCCTCTTTTCTTTGACAAGACACGAAACAATGAGAGAGTCAACGCGTCTTTCTTCCCATGTCAGGATCTGAATAATTCAATCAAATTTCTAGGAGTTCTTCTCCACCAGTCGTAAGTATGCAGACAACCCTGTCTCTGTGGGAAAGCCGGATGTTTACTGTCAATAAGAAGCAGAGATTTAACTAGAATTTAAGCATCTCAAATAGCAGGTGAACTGCAGTGAGCAATCTCAAACATGTCTGCAGCTTTCCCTGGCTTTCTTCTGGATTGTGAGTTACTTCCTTTATAATACGTCTTCCTCAGCATGATCTACCTGATGCTGTCATGAGGACTTTAGAGCCTGCACTGTTAAAAGTGGCCCGTGGGGGTCTCTGTAATGTT